>PISX010020274.1:0-27909 GCA_004024625.1 Mellivora capensis | reverse complement strand
GGTAAAAAGAAGGGCCATCTGTACCCCAATGTTTATAGCAGCAATGGCCACGGTCGCCAAACTGGAAAGAACCAAGATGCCCTTCCACGGACGAATGGATAAGGAAGATGTGGTCCATATACACTATGGAGTATTATGCCTCCATCAGAAAGTATGAATACCAACTTTTGTAGCAACATGGACGGGACTGGAAGAGATTATGCTGAGTGAAGTAAGTCAAGCAGAGAGAGTCAATTATCATATGGTTTCACTTATTTGCGGAGCATAACAAATAACACAGAGGACATGGGGAGATGGAGAGGAGAAGGGAGTTGAGGGAAATTGGGAGGGAGATGAGCCATGAGAGACTATGGACTCTGAAAAACCACCTGAGGGTTTTGAAAGGGCGGGGGGTGGGAGGTTGGGGGAGCCAGGTGGTGGGTATTATGAGGGGCACGCATTGCATGGAGCACTGGGTGTGTTGTAAAACTACAAATTCTGTTATGCTGAAAAGAAATGAAATAAAAAAAAATTAAAACAAAAAAAGGGGATGCAACTCATTAGAAAGAGCAGTAATACCCACCACTGGTTCCCCCAACCTCCCCCCATCCCCCTCCAAAACCCTCAGGTTGTTTTTCAGAGTCCATAGTCTCTCATGGTTCATCTCCCCCTCCAATTTCCCTTAACTCCATTCTCCTCTCCATCCCAGGTGGTGGGTATTATGGAGGGCACACATTGCATGGAACACTGTGTGTGGTGCAAAAACTATGAATTCTGTTTCGCTGAAAAGAAAAAAAAAGAGCAGTAATTTCAATTTATTTGTTTCATTTTTATCAGTACTAAACAATACCTTTTAAGCATCCTATTGGGATTAGGGTAGGAATGTCAGATAATATTCAGGATTCCCAGTGAAATTTGTATTTCAAATAAACCATGAACATTTTTATGGTGTAAATATTCCTCTGAAAATTTTTTTATCTATCTAAAATTCAAATTTAAGTGTCCTTTATTTTTATTTGCTAAATTTGAAAGTGCTATACCTATACTATACTGGTCATTATAGAAATTAATGTGAAATGTTACAGTGTTTGCCCTTAAGAGGTGTATTTACAACACAGTCACATATGATAAGGGTTATATAGGGATATGTGGGAAATTACCATCTTTGTCTTCACTTGGTTTATAATTCAGAATATTAACTGATGAAAAAGAACTTTAAAATATATATAGAAATTCCATTAACATCTAGTAAATATTGAAAAAACAAATCTTACCTTAATTATGTGTTATTAATATTTGTTTTGTGAAAAATGATGAAATGGTATAATTCAAATGTCAAGACAAGTTTTGATGAATTTTCCCTGATTATTAAAGTTAACCATAAGAAAAAGCAGGACTTCTAGTCATCCTAGAAAGTTTTAAGAGAAATAATTCATAATTATTCAAATTCAGAGTTCACTATTAGTCTAGCTGGGACCAAAAAAAAATTAAAGTTGTTACTCCAGATACTTACATATCCTTAAGTTCAGAGTATATTAAGATTATTTGTTCTAATTTGTCATATTCTAGATGGGGAAGTTTGGCCAATGGTAACTGACTAAAAAAAACTGATACATCAAAGCTACAAAACTTGGATGAGAATCCAACTATGTTGATTCCAGTACAGATTTTCTGAAACTATCCAGTGCCTTTTCCATTATATTATACATTTTTCAATTCAATTCCTTTTAATCGGGAATGCCTTAGATTCTCAATCAGAAATGAAGAAATTCTACCATAGGACTATGGACTCTGAAAAATAACCTGAGGGTTTTGAAGGGACGGGGGGTGGGAGGTTGGGGGAGCCTGGTGGTGGGTATTATGGAGGGCACGCATTGCATGGAGCACTGGGTGTGGTGTAAAACTATGAATTCTGTTACGCTGAAAAGAAATAAAAAAATATTAAAAAAATAAACATGGAAATGGAAAGCACTTAGTATTGGCATGTAGTTAGTGCTCAATAAATCCTCTACCATAAAAAAAAAAAAGAAATGAAGAAATTCTACCATAGGATTTAGGACTGGGTATAACTAGAAAAAAATGGGTTCTTTCAGATGACATTATTAGCTGAATATAGGTCACAATTATTAAATATGAAAAAGTAAATAGGGAATAAAAGGCAGAATAAAAACAATGATAAGAACGGTGATTCCTGAATGAAAAAGGAAAAATGTATTAACAGAAGAAAAGTTGGGGAAAAATGCCTATAGTTATATAAAAATGAATTGATGAAGAAATGATATAATGATTTCAGTTTTATTTAACAATTCAAGTATTATTTGTTTTTATATGTTCTATTAATGTAAAGCATGTCCCTTATAGAAAATTCAAAAAATTAATTAAACTATAAAGAAAATAAGCAGCACCCATGCTATACTGCCCAGTGACATCTATTAGCAACGTTTTAAAGTATATACTTCCAGGGGGAGGGAATTAAGATTACAGAGGAGTGGGGGGGTCCCTGGGCTTGCCCTCCAACACAACTAGATTAACATCAAATCATTTTTTTTAACATCAAATCATTTTGAACACCTAGGAAAGTGATCTGAGATTAAGAGAACAATCTGCACAGGGAGAGAATGTGGCAGACCCCAAGTATATGAATTGGGGGAGAGAAAAGCCATGGTTCCATGGAGGGGAGGGAACCCTTTACACGGAGAGGAGGAAGAGAGAAAGAGAGGGGGAGAGAAAGCAGCACATTGGGTTCACATAAGAAAAACACTTCCTCAAAAACATTAATGAGGAAGTTGAAAGGAATTGACTTTCACAAGTTTTTGGAAGTAGCAGAACTCAAACTCCAAGCTTTTGGAAGTCCACCCCAATTGCTAGAGTTGAGTCAGCCAGGCATGGTGTTTCTCCTGGGGAGAAGGAGGGTCAAGACATGGGAGTGGGACAGCATGGTGTAGGGATCCCTTGGACCACACTTGGAGAGAACGTTCCCCTTCCTGGAGTACATTTGGAAGAGGGTTTATTGCCTCTCCAAGGACAAAAGACCCTTTGGGTGATATTGAGTGGCTCTTCATTGACAAGGGACAGAGCGTAGATAACCTGGTTGCTGCTTTTCTCTGTGCTTTGCCTTTAACTCCAAGCACCTGCATGGGTGTGTGACTGCTTTTCTCAAACAATAAGATCCCAGACACAGAGTGAGGATGCTCTCCCCTGAGGAAAGGAGCAGGTCTGCACTATGCTGGGTCCTTTAAGATTTGGAGTTTTGAATCCCAGCTGCACCCCAGAGATTAAACACAAGAGAGCTTTGGTACCATGCATGCCAAAGACCTGGGCTCAGACAAGGTGTGGGCAGGGATCTGATTAAAGCCTGGGACACAAGAGAGGAGATTGCTTGCTTTTCTGTGAGGGCTTCCTGAATAGGATAGGCCCTAGCTCCCCTCTCTGGGGAGGAGAGAGCAGATCAATGCCATTTCCCCTTCCCTCCCACCCTACCCGTCCCCAGCCCACTGCTTCAGTGAGCAACACAGTGCCCCCAGTGGGGGCTGGAGCCGCTTACACCAAACCCCACACCCCTGCACCCTGCAAGTACATTTTTACCAGGGCAGATCTCACTGTGAGCCAGTGTAATGAGCCTCTCCCCCAAAAGACCAGCACAGGTCGCCCGCACGAACCAAGTGTAGATCATCCAGTGCTCCAAATTGTCAGTTTCACTTCTAGTGGAAATAGGACCAGGCTTTTTCTTTCTCTCTCTCTCTCTCATTCTCTCTTTTTTTAACTTTGGAATCAGACTTATGATTTTTTGATTGATTTTTCATTTCCTTTTCCCTTTTTTTGGATCAGGTTTCTTTTTTTCCTTCTTTTTCTTTGGAATCAGGCTTATAGTCTTTTGTCTGTTTGTTTTGTTCCTTTTCCTTTTCTCTTTTTTTGGATCAGGTTTTTTTTTTTTGCTTATTTTAATAAACAAATCAACAAACACCTGGTTAAAGTTCCAAACACTCCTCACTGCAAACTAAGAGGCTCTCTATGAGGACAGACCTGTGGGAAACAGCAAGTAAAACACAACAGTAGAGAATATACAGCAAACACGAGAAACACTTCCTGAAGCACCAGGCCCTGGATAGTGAAGGACCGCTCCTAATATAACATTACTCTCAGGAAAAGGAAATGTAATTTTCATATGTTCAAATGTAAGCTTTCATATCCTGCCAGAGACAGAAACCTGGATCAAATGACAAAATGGAGACATTCTCCTCAAAAGAAAGATCAAAAAGAAATCACAGCCAGGTATTTGCTTAAAACAGATAAAAAGAATATATCTGAACAAGAATTTAGAACAATAGTCATAAGAATACTAGCTGGGCTTGAAAGAAGCAAAGAAGACACCAGAAAAACCCTTGCACAGAGATAAAAAACCTAAAAACTAGTCAGGCTAAAATTAAAAAATTACAAATGAGTTGCAAAATTGATGATATAATCACAATGAGGATGGAAGAAGTAGAGGAATGAATAGAATGAATAGGTGATATAGAAGATAAAATTATGGAAAATAGAGAAACTGAAAAGAAGAGGGAAAGAAAACTATTACATCACCAATGTAGATATAGGGAACTCAGTGATTCCCCCAAGCACAATAATACCCATATCATAGGAGACCCAGAAAAGGAAGAGAGAGAAAAAGGGGAGAAGATTTATTTGAATAAAATTATAGCTGAGAACTTCCCTAATTTGGGGAAGGAAACAGGTATTCAAGTCTAGAAGGCACAGAGAACTTTTACCAGATCAACAAAGACAGGTCAAAACCAAGACATATCATAGTGACACTTGTAAAATACAAAGATAGAATTCTGAAGGCAGCCAGGAACAAAATGTCCTAACCTACAAGGGTAGACACATAATGTTAGTATAGACATGTCGAGAGAAATTTGGCAGGCCCAAAGGTATTGACTTGACATATTCAATGAGCTGAATGAGAAAAATATGCAGCCAAGAATATTTTATTCAGCAAGACTATGATTCAGAATGGGAGAGATAAAGAGTTTCCAAGATGAGCAACAACTAAAGGATTTGAACAACATTAAACTAGCTCTGCAAGAAAAATTAAAAACCCTTTGAGCAGGAAAGAGACCAAAAGCCATGAGGACTAGGAAGGAACAGAGACAATCTACAGGGAGAGTGAATTTACAGGTAATACAATGGCACTAAATTCGTATCTTTCAATAATTACTCTGAATGGAAATGGACTAAATGCTCCAAACAAAAGACATAGGGTATCAGAATGGATTGGAAAAAAAATTGCTATCAATATGTTGCTTAGAAGAGAAGCATTTTGACTCAAAGTCACCTCCAGATTGAAACTGAGGGGATAGAGAACGATTTATCATGCTAATGGACATAAAAAGAAAACCAGAGTAGCCATACCTATAATACAAACTAGATTTTAAACCAAAGAATATAATAAGAGATGAAGAAGGACACTATACTATGACAAAGGGATTTCTCCAACAAGAAGATCTAACAATTGTAAATATTTATGCCTCCAACTTGGGAGACCCCAAATATATAGAACAAGTAATGATAAACATAAAGAAACTTATTGATAATAATACAAAAATAATAGGAGACTTTAACAATCCCCTTACTGTAGCGGACAGATCATCTAAGCAGAAGATCAAGGAAACAATGGCTTTGAATGACACACTGAACCAAAAGGAGTTAGCAGATATATTTAGAGCATTTCATCCTGAAGCAACAGAATACACATTCTTTTAAAGTGCACATGAAATATTTTCCGGAATAGAACACATACTGTGTCACAAATCAGCCCTCAACAAATACAAAAAGACTGAGATCATACCATGTATATTTTCAGACCACAATACTATGAAACTTGAAGTAAACCACAAGAAAAAATTTGGAAAGACCACAAATACATGGATGTTAAAGAACATCCTACTAAGGAATGAATGGGTTAACCAGGAAATTAAAGAAGAAATAAAAAACAATACATGGAAGGAAATGAAAATGAAAACATGATAGTCCAAAACATTTGGGATGAAGCAAAGGTGGCATAAGAGGGAAGTATATAGCAATACAGGCCTTCCCAGAGAAGCGAGAAAAGTCTCAAGTACCTTACACCTAAAGGAGCTGGAAAGAGAACATCAAAATAAAGCCTAAAGCAGAAGAAGAAGGAAAATAATAAAGATTAGAGCAGAAATCAATGATACAGAAAAAAATAGGGTAGAACAGATCAATGGAACTAGAAGCTAGTTCTTTGAAATAATTAACTAAATTGATAAACCATTTGCTAGATTTATCAGAAAGAAAAGAGAAAGGACCAAAACAAATAAAATCATGAATCAATGAGGAGAGATCACAAACAATACCTAGGAAATTCAAACAATTAAAAGACAATATTATGAGCAATTATATGCCAACTAATTGGGCAAGGTAGAAGAAATGGGTAAACTCCCAGAAACATATAAACTACCAAAACTGAAACAGGAAGAAAGAGGAAATTTGATCAGACCCATAATCAGCAAAGAAATTGAATCTGTGATTAAAATTCTTGCAACAAACAAGTGTCCAAGGCCAGATGGCTTCCCAGTGGAATTCTACCAAATATTTGAAGAAGAGTTAATGCCTATTCTGAAACTGTTAAAAAAAAAAAAGAAACAGAAGGAAAATTTTGAAACTCATTCTAAGAGACCAGTATTACCTTGATTCTAAAACCAGACAGAGATCCCCATAAAAAGACTTATAGACCATTATCCCTGATCAACATGGGTGCAAAAATTCTCAACCTGTATTTTATACAGAGCAAATAAAATGCAACAGTACATTAAAAGAATTATTCATCATGGTCAAGTGGGTTTTATTCCTGGGCTTCTGGGGTGGTTCATATCTGCAAATCAATCAATGTCTTATACCATATTAATAAAAGAAGGAATAAGAACTATATGATCCTCTCAGCAGATGCAGAAAAAGTATTTGACAAAATACATAATTCTTTCTTGATAAAAACCCTTCACCATATAAGGATAGGGAGAATATACCTCAACATAACAAATGCCATATATGAAAGACCCACAGCTAATTTCATCCTCAGTGGGGAAAAACTGAGAGCTTTCTCCCTAAGGTCAGGAACACAACAGGGATGTTCATTCTCATCACTGTTGTTCAACATAGAATGGAAGTCCTAGTCTCAGAAATCAGACAACAAAAAGAAATAAAAGGCATCTAAATTGTCAAGAAAGAGTCAAACTTTCACTCTTCACAGATGATGTGATACCCTATGTAGAAAACCTGGAAGACCCTACCAAAAAATTGCTTGAACTGATATTGATATAGCACTGATATAGAACTAATGAATTCAGCAAAGTCACAGGATATAAAATCAACATACATTTGTTGCATTTCTATGCACCAGTAATGGAGCAGCAGAAAGAGAAATCAAGGAATCGATCCCATTTACAATTGTGCCAAAACCCATAAGATACCTAGGAACAAACCTAATCAAAGAGTTAAAAGTTCTTTACTCTGAAAACTAGAGAACACTTATGAAAGAAATTGAGGAAGACACAAAGAAATGGAAAAATGTAGGATGCTCATGGATTGGAAGAACAGATATTGTTAAAATCTCCATACTAACCAAAGCAATCTACACATTCAAAGCAATCCCTATGAAAATACTACCAGCAATTTTCACAGAGCTAGAACAACCAATTCTAAAATTTGTATGGAACCAGAAAAGACCCCAAATAGCCAAATGTTGAAAAAGCAAAGCAAAACAGGAGAGATCACAAATCTGTACTTCAAGTTATATTACAAAGCTGTAATCATCAAGAGAGTAAAGTACTGGTACCAAAACAGGCACATAGATCAAATGGAACAGAATAGAGAGTCCAGAAATAGACCCACAACTTATATGGTCAGCTAATTTTTAACAAAGCAGGGGAGAATATCGGATGGAAAAATGACAGTCTCTTCAACAAATGGCATTGGGAAAATTGGACAGCCACATGCTGAAGAATAAAAGTGGACCACTTTCTTACACCATACACAAAAATAAACTGAAAGTGGATGAAAGACGTAAAGGTGAGACCTGAAACCACAAAAATCCTAGAAGAGAAACAGGTAGCAACCTCTTTGACCTCAGACATAGCAACTTCTTACTTGACACATCTCTAGAGGTAAGGGAACCAAAAGCAAAAATGAACTATTAGGACTTCATCAATCAACCATTACAAATAGCATATTAGGGTTAGTATCCAAAATGTATAAGGAATTTATCAAACTCAACACCCAAAAAGCTAAATAATCCAGTTAAGATATGGACACAAGAAGTGCACATTTCTCCAAAGAGGACATACAAATGGCTAACAGACATGTGAAAAATTGCTCAACACTCATCATAAGAAAAATACAAATCAAAATCATGATGAGATACCCCCTCACACCAGTCAGAATGGCTGAAGTTAGTAACTCAGAAAATGACAGATATTGGCAAGGATGTAGAGAAACCCTCTTATAGCAATGGTGGGATTGCAAACTAGTGCAGCCACTCTGGAAAAAAGTAGGTTCCAAGTTAAAAATAGAACCACTCTATGACCCAGCAATTGCACTACTAGGTATTTATCCAAAGGACACAAAAATACTAACTTGAAGGGGCATATGCACCCCAGTGTTTATAGCAGCACTATCGACAATAGTCAAATTATGGAAAGAACCCAATGTCCATTGACTAATTAATGGATAAATAAGAAGTGGCATATATATGTACCATGGAATATTACTCAACTAAAAAATAATGAAACCTTGCCATTTGCAGCAACATGGATGGAGCTAGAGAGTATTATGTTAAGTGAAATAATTCAGTCAGAGAATGAAAATTACCGTAAGATTCCACTCCTGTGAAATTTAAGAAGCAAAACAGATGAACATAGGGGAAGGGGAGGAAAAAATAAAATAAGATAAAAACAGACAGGGAGGCAAACCATCTGAGACTCAACTACAGAGAACAAACTCAGGGTTGCTGGAGGGAAGATGGGTGGGAGGATTGACTAATGACTGATGGGCGTTGAGGAGGTCTCTTGTGATGAGCACTAGGTGTTGTAAGTGATGAATCACTAAATTCTACTCCTGAAACCAATACTACACTAAATTAACTAACTTGAATTTAAATAAAAACTTGGAAAAAATAAATAAAACTGCTGCATGGTGTCTCAGAAAGAAAAAAAAAAAGGCAAACTAATTGAAATGGCAAGCATAATGGTGGCTACCAGGGGCTGCAGAATGGAGGAAATGGAGAGATGTTGGTCAAAGGGTAGAAACTTCCAGTTTTAAGAAATAAATTCTGTAAATCTAATGTAACAACATGGTGATTACAGTTAATGATACTGTAGTATAATACAGATATTATATACTTAAAAGTTGCTAAGGTAGTAGATCTTAAATGTTTGTACCAAACAGAAATGATAATTATATGATGGGATGAGGTATTAACTAACTTCATAGTGGGAATCATCTTGCAATATAAAAATATATCAAATTAACATGTTGTACACCTTAAACTTACAAATGTTAAAATATATTAATAAAACTGAAAAAAAAAAACAAAAAAATAAAGTTCATACTTCCATTCCCTTTCTATCTTTGTATGATTTTAAGTTTCACATCTTTTTTTTCCCCAGCTTTATTGAAACATCATATTTGGGGGGGGGCGGGTGGAAACATTTAAGTTCTACTGTCTTAGCAAATTTCAATTATATAATATAGTGTTATCATATGAGTTCCTCAGACCTTATTCATCTTATAGCTGAAAGTTTGTATTCTTATACCAACCTCTCCCTGTTTCCTCCACCCCACAGCCCTTGGCAACCAGTCTTCTACTTTCTGTTTCCATGAGTTTGGTTTTCTTTTTCTGATTCTATATAAGTAATACCATGCAGTATTTGTCTCTCTTTGTCAGGGTTATTTCATGTAACATAGTGCTCTTAAGGTCCATCATGTTGTGGCAAATGGCAGGATTTCTTTCCCACAGCTGAGTAATATTTGTGTTGTATGCATGTGTTGTGTATCAGATCTTTATCCATTCACAAATATCCACATTTGTTGGCAGACTCTTAGGTTGTTTCCATGTCTTGGCTATTGTTAATAATGCTAATAATGTTAATAACATGGGAGTGCAGGTACCCCTTGAGATCATGCTTTCATTTCCTTTGGATATATACCCAGAAGTGGGATTGCTAGATCATATGGTAGTTCTATTCCTAATTTTTTGAGGAACTTCCGTATTGTTTTCCATAGTGGTTGCATTAATTTGAGTTCCCACTAACAATACAAAAGTGTTCCTTTCCTCAACACCCTGGTCAAAGTTTGTTAATCTCTTACCTCTTTGATGATAGCAGTTCTTAGGAGTGAGGAATTACTATGGGTTTGTTCTGCATTTTCCCAATGATTAGTCATGTTGAGAACCTCTTCATGTATCTGTTGGTCATTTGTGTATCTTCTTTGGAAAAATATCTACTTAGTTTCTCTGTCCATATTTTAGTTGTATTGGTTATTTATTTATTTACTAATGTACTCATTTGTGCATTTATTAAATTATTTAGTTATTGAGTTGTATCCATTCTTCATATATTTTGGATATTAGCTCCTTATGAGATTTATGATTTATGAATATTTTCTCCCATTGCATGCTTTGTCTTTTCATTTTGTTGGTATTTTGCCCTGTGCTGGAGACACTTTTTTTTTAATTGTGAGAGAGAGAGAGAGAGAGAGAGAGAGCGAGCATAGGCAGAGTGGCAGGCAGAGGCAGAGGGAGAAGCAGGCTCCCTGCCGAGCAAGGAGCCCGACGTGGGACTCGATCCCAGGACGCTGGGATCATGACCTGAGTTGAAGGCAGCCGCTTAACCAACTGAGCTACCCAGGCGTCCCTGGAGACACTTTTTAATTTGACTAAAAGTCTTTTCATTCAGTCAATTTCTCCACATGAACATCTATGTCATAAAGTAGATTTCAATAAAATGATTATATTGTATGTATTGTTTCATTATATTAGCAGGGAATTAACCAATTCCTCTTTTATGGACACATTTTTTTTTCCTGATATTTCTGGTCCTTGGATATAATACTGTTATGAGTATCTTCTAAGATAAAGTTTGTTCACAGCATAACTTTTTTCTTTATGCTGAATGACTTTTCTTTTACTTCCCTATCTCAAACAGAACTTATTTAAAAACATGATAAATGTTGGGACGCCTGGGTGGCTCAGTTGGTTAAGCGGCTGCCTTCGGCTCAGGTCATGATCCCAGCCTCCTGGGATTGAGTCCCGCATCGGGCTCCTTGCTCGGCAGGGAGCCTGCTTCTCCCTCTGCCTCTGCCTGCCATTCTGCCTGTGCTCGCTTGCTCTCGCTCTGTCTCTCTGACAAATAAATAAATATAATCTTAAAAAAAAACATGATAAATGTAACACATGTATATCATGTGAAGCTTAAAGTGGAGCAAATATGAATAATTTTTTCCTCTCTCTTAAAGTCTCACTTGCCTATGATGACCAGTATAAATATTTTTTATGTTCATATGAATTAAATAAACATATTTACACATTATTTCTTCTTGTTTTTTTTCCCCCCTTCTTCTTTTTCTCTTGTTCCTTCTCATTTTCTTTCCACTTGTCTTTTTTTATGCTGGACAAGTGCCCACTACTATGCAACTCGGTTTTTGCTTCTAAACAACAAAACGTATAGAACTTTTCTTCTGGCTTATTCTTTAAAGTGTTCTCTCTTTAAAATGCATGAATATATAACTACTCAAGTGGAGAGATGATTAGTCATATTGAAAAGCTATAGTACAGTAAGTTTATTTCATTCTTTTTTTAAAGGGTGAGCATGTTTATTACAAACATGGCTTAAATAAATGCATAAACATTCTGGGGACAAATAATGAGATTGGGGAAGAATGAGACAGTATGAAGAAAGTTCTTGGCTCCAGGGTTAGAAGTCATAAGAGTTGAGATCATTAGCATGAAGTTGAACTTTCAAGAACACAGTCAGTGATCTTAATGTTGGAAATTTATTTCATTCTAATAGAATGAAAGGATACATGAATGGAATACTATATATCCATATGATATTCAAACATTAGGGATCAATGCTTTTTCTTTTTTCCCACTTGTACTTCTCTGAATCCTTAACCAATGCAATGCAATCAGATTTTTAAATTTAAAGTCAGAAAATAAACAAATAAAAATGAAGTACAAGATGGGCAAAAAGTCAATGTATGATTGTTTTTATTAAGTTTCAGCTCTTTCCATCCCTAAATTTACTGAGATCTTTGAGTGAACGGTAATGTTATAATATTTGCTTTAGCCAACCCACCTTACATTTCATATATTAAAAAATAAAATGCAATATATTTTTAGGATTTACTTGTAAGACTGATCTGAACTGTATATAGAAGAGTGGAAAACATGACAACTGCCTCTGTCTGAGGTATCTTGTGTGGTTTCAACCAGAGTGACCTAAATATACATTTGTTTCTTTGAGGTTATAACCCCAATGATGAGAAAGAGTCTTATGTCTATTTTTGTTTATGAACAATATCTACTTCCACTCACTACAAATACTGAGCCATGGGAGTCCAGTAAATAGTGAACAGTAGATTGCTGGTGGTCACCCAAATTTATTTTTTTAAATATAACTTGTTTTTACTTGAAAAAAGAAAAAAGTTGGTGGAGAGGCATGGTACCAAAAAACCTTAAGCCAAACTGTCAATATCTAGATCTACAGATTTTATTATGTGGTCTATATCTTCAATAGCCATTTATTATAGGTTGTCATTTAAATCTCTCTTTAACAGATATCTGTTATTTCCAGTATTGTTCCTTTTCTTATTCCTCTAGTTGGCTAGACCCTTAGTTTCATGCACCTATGTCTTCCTTCAGTACATACTCAATTCTCATGAAAATTTTCACTATGAACTATCAATTACAATTTTTTATGACAGTGGCTTTTCCCAATTTATTTCCAGATTATTACTTGCACAAATCAGATGTTATTAAAAGGCTTGTTTTACATAATTTAATTAAATGAGAATTTTTTTTTTATTTTCACAAAATGGTTAGAAATATATCCAGTTATTTTCACATTTCCTTTGTGGTTTTTACCAAAGTAAGTTAGTCTCATAGAACTCTAAGTAGCTGCCCTACTTAGACTAGGTTTGGACTTTCATCAACTCTAAGAGGATAGTAGAGAACACATCTCTTCCTTCACCTACCAGCATCTTTGTGGGCTCTTCTTCACTACGGGGATAAAGAAATCATCTAGAAGGCTTCATAATGTCCAATGCTTCAGACTCTGAGCTGCCTCCAGGTATTTTTTTTTTTAAATTCAAAATCCTATACCATTTTAATGAAAGTAACATTTTAATTATCTTTGTCTATCATCACTGCTGGTTATGATTATAACAGGGGCATAAGTTCTTACATTTTCTTTAATATTTTTCAGACATACTGAAAGGATGCTTTTAAATAAAATTAACAGAAATAATGATCTGTTTCCTGGCTCAATCTAAAGTGTAATCAACCATTTAAATAATTTTAGCTGAGTGGGCTGTTGAATGGAAATGTGGTTTGAATGTCTACTATTGTAATTGTTTTTCCAGTAATTTTTAAAAATAGTCATGAATCTCTTAAATTAAGTTCTAATCTCAATTTATCTTCTACGCTAAAAGAAATCACAGAGCAGACAGAGACAATACCTATTGTGAACTTGGAACCATCTCCTGACCTTCCTCCCTCTCCTCCTTCTCCTCTTCCTCCTCCTCCAGAGGATGAATGGAGCCCAGTTTCTGAGCCCACCAAGATGAATGGTACAGTATACATAGCAGATTTTACGCACTTATGTCCTCTCTTTGTTATCTTATGGTACTTCTTCATCTGATTTTAATTTTCTCTGTTACTATTTGGGAATTTTACAATTTAGATAAAATATAGAGATTTTATAATTTTCAGAATGTATATGGAAGCAAAATAAAAGCGTATTTTCTCACAAAGACATTTGAAAATTTCATACATTAAGGAAAATATTCAAAGATTAAAAAAAGCCATTTGCCCAAATATAGACATGTTTCCTGACATGAGACTAAGAGACTTAAACATGATCAAAATTCAAAATTTAAAACATGATTATGATTTAAATTTCAGCAAATTTGTAAAAAGACAAGGAAGGTAGAACCCTACTATATGATTGCCTCCTTTTGATTATAAAAAAAAAAAAAAACATTTAGTAGAGCAAGATTTCTCAACTTCAGCACCTCTGGCATTTTGGGCTAGATAACTGTTGTGGTTCAGTGATTGTTGGATGTTTAGCAGCATCTATGGCTTCTATTCACTAGACACCAGTAACACTCCCCTCAGTTGTGACACCAGGAATGTCTCCAGCCATTTACAAATGTCCCTTAGGGACAAAATTGTCTCTGGTTGATAACCACCATTACCGTATTCAGAAATTTGAAGAAATGATTTGGACATTAGTTATTAATATAACCATTCTCTTTGATGGCAGAATGTCACCTTATTTCAGAAGTATAATTCTTCAGAAGTACAAATACTTTTTTTTAACACTACATTCTATAGAAAAGACTATAAACAATGATGGCTGGAAGTTTGGTTTCCAGAATGTGGCAATGTAACATATTATTGTAGTGAAACTGAAGAAATTACAGATGATGTTTGGCCTAAAACCAAATATCATCCAGGTAAAAAATTCCGTAAGATTTGCAGTAATCCTTTAGGAGAAGAATATACCACCAGTCAGCAAGTTCAAATAAAGAATTCTATCTTAATAATAACAGAGATTTAAAATAATTAAGTACTTCCTCATCTGAATAGATTAGTGAGGATAAGGTAATCTGAACTGAAATTTTATACCTGGTATTTAAAGACATTTAATACCTGTATGTAAAATTTTCACCTGTGGTGGAAGTCCCTAAGATCATGCTCAGGTTTGATGATTGACTGGGAGAACTCGTACAGATACATGTACTTATAGCTAAGATTTATGACAATGGAAGGATACAAGTATAGACAGCAAAGGGAAAATGTACATGGAGTGAAGAATGGTGGAGAGTAGGGTCTTTTCCCAGTACAGACCCATGGGTCACATGAATTCCTCCAGTAAGATGTGACAATGTGTATCAAATGTTGCCCTCCCAGGAAACTCATTAGAGAATTGGTGTTCAGGATCTTAATTGGGAGTGATTATATAGGCAACCTCTGGCTGACATGTAACAAAATTCCAGACTTCCAGAAGGAAAGTAGGTGTTCATCATAAACTATATAGTGTGACAGTTTAGGAATAGTGAATCATTCTTATCAATAACCGTGGTGGGAAACATCTTGAAATATAAGTTTCTAGATGCCAAAGGCCAACCTTACAGGCAGACCTTTCCAAGGATGGTAGTCAGGTCTGCTATGCTAACTCATTTCTGCACATCCTTTTAAGTGTTTTTTTTTTTCCTTCACATTCATCCTAAAAGTTTATAGTAATTCACACATTGGATAGTATCAGAAATTTGGGGATTTTTTAAGAGCAATAACAAGTGGAAAATAATGGTATTAATCTTTCAAACAATAGAAGCTCACAATATCTCTGATTATCACTTACTCTGTTTCTTAGCTTCCCCTTTTCCTTTTCTCTGCAAGGAATTGTTCCTGTGATCGTGGGAATCTTCAGCCTGCTGCTCTTGATGTTGTGTGGGTTCTTTGGGTATCAGTGTAAGTCTGATTAATTAGGGGAAAACTTTTCTCAGATTATATTTCTTTAAACCATCTTCAGATAATAGCTTTTAGTAAACGTTTTGTGCCATTGAAAAAAGAATGGGCAAAAAATGACTTGAAATTAGGGGTGCCTGGGTGGCTCAGTGGGCTGAGCCTCTGCCTTGGCTCAGGTCATGATCCCAGGGTCCTGGGGTTGAGCCCTGCATTGGGCTTTCAGCTCAGCAGGGAGCCTGCTTCCCCTCATCCCCCGCCTGCTGCTCTGCCTACTTGTGAACTCTCTCTCTCTCTCTCAAATAAATAAGTAAAATCTTTAAAAAAAAATGACATGAAATTATCACAACATTTTAGTATATGGAAGAATTTACCTTTGTAAGCTCTCAGTAACTACAATATTTTTCTAGGGAAGCAATATTATTGCAATTACTGTAGAGATCTTTAAAATAACAATTATTATTATTACTATTTTTATTGATAATAACAATTATTATTATTACTATTTGAAAATTACAACTTGCTAAGAATTAAGGTCAATGAATTTACAACTGTATTTATTTAGAACTCAGAAAGTAACTTCTTTTATAATTTATTTGAATTTTCAATATTCCAGCAGCCTAAATTAGATCAATAGAATGTTTTCATTATTACTAAAATTATTCCCAACTGGTGATTTAAAAGAAATGTTCCTCTTTCATTGATAACACTAGTTTGATACTGAAAACACTATAATTTTGATCAGGGAGTGAAATTCTACACATTAGGTCAACACATTAAATCATGATGCCAAAAGGTTTATTCAAAATGATGTTTGCCATTTTTGTTGTCTGTTTCAATTGAATTGGACCATTTTTCTATTAATAGAAACATGTATTCAAACTTATAAGGAAATCATATCAAGGTGATATTTTAGATTTAGATGTGGACTTTAGAAATAACAGTGGATAAATGAGAGAGTGTTTGGCCAAATAACTTTTTACAACTTTTGAAAACATTTATGGAGAACTTCAGGAGGTAGGAAACTAAAAAAATATATTCTTTATAATTGAATACACTGCTGTTTCATAATTAAGCATGTGGCTTACATGTATTGGGAATTCTTGTTCTTAGACTTTCACACTGTTGAGGCATCAGCAACCAAGATGAAGATCTTGAACGAATGGATTGAGTCTTTACAAAACAAAACTGAAAATTTTCTAAAGATCCAAAAAGTTCTTGACCAAACCAAAGGTAATATGAGAGCTAGAACAAACTCTCTTTACAGAACGCAAGGTGGTTCTTACTACAACCCTAAAATGGCTGATTGCGAAACTTAACAGGAGCTCTCTGACACAGCAGCATGACAGTTTGGACAGTTTCTTGCTTCTTTTTCCCCATCATCCTCTGAAACTGAGTCACACATTTTGAGACACAGCCTCCTATTTTAATTAGCTTATTCACTCATTTATTCATTCACATTTGTTCAATGCACATTAAATGCCAGCCACCAGGCTGTGATCAGCACGATCCCTGCTCTTAGGAGGCTTAGGAGAAATCATATAAACCGAAAATAAATCAAAGTGTCTAGGTGTGAAGCAGAGGTACATGCAAGATATTCGGGGAGCATGGAGAATGGGAGAATTTAAATATCTGAAAAATCGTAGTATTTTCATAGTTTCTAAATGACTCCTAAGGAGAGAAGTTTAAAATACTAGAGTCATCATAAAGCTTCTTTTATGCCTAATTAATTATAATATAAAAGAGTCTGTTTACCATAAATAAATATTTTACAAAAGCCTCGTATTACCATATTTGTTTCCTGGGAAGTATCAAATCTATACTGAATCAATCATTTGAGAGTCCTTTCATGATAGGTTCTGTTAAAAGACAGATTTCCTTCTTCTTTTTTCTTATTTTATTGAGATATGCTTCACATATAACATTGTGTAAGTTTGAGGTGTGTGGCATGCTGGTTTAATGCATTTACATATTGCGGTATGATTGCTACCATCATGTATCATGTCATATATTTATCATTTCAATTTTGTATTGAGAACAATTAAGATCTAGTCTCTTAGCAACTTTGAATTTATAATACAGCACTGCTGACTATGACTACTATGTTCTGCATTTTAAAAGGCTGGTTTCTAAGCAATCAATTATTTCAGCTAGAGGTAAAACTAATTCAGAAGAGAAGGGAACTAAACCAGAATTATTTGTATATTTGCCACTTGAGAATCATTATTATGACCCTTAAGATAGTAAAAAAAAATCTCATATAATGTGTATTCTCATCTATTAAGTCTTACTGTCCTATGTAGAAACCCTAGAGTGGCTCCGGAGCCAGAAGGATTATCTCATTGAGGCTTTATACAAACTAAAGGAAAAACAAGGTAATTTGGGGGAAATCGAGAAAATTCTGAGTTGATAATTCTTTTTTTTAAAAAATAATAATTCTTAATAAAATCTTATATATCTTAAAAGGGAAAGGTCTGAAGCAATAAGGCCTTGTTTGTGGGCCCTGAGGGTCTGTGGACTCCGAGCTATAATTATCTTCTTTCCTAGGAGTCAAGTGTGGACCTCTTCAGAAGCACTGGGTTCAGTACAAAGACCACTGCTACCATCAAACCATGGAAATGGTTTCTTGGTTAAACTGTTCTGATCTTTGTGTCTCTTTGAATGCTACATTTTTAAAGACAGAAGGGATTAGATTCAAGGTGAGATTGTATTTTATTCTTTGCTTCTGGGATATGAATATGTTAAAGGTACCAGTTAAATAAACTGTTCACCTGCACCTCTACAACCAGAGAAAGGAACACCCATGCTTCGTTTTTCACTCATCTTTTCTTGGTATGCTCCACTTCAGCCCACCTTTTCTTTCCCAACACACCAGGCATACTTTCCCTGTAGAAACATTGCATTTGCTATTCCCTCTGCATGTAATGTTCTTCTCTCCTATAACCATGACTAACTACTTCACCTTCTTCAAGTATATGCATTCATTCTGTTACCACCTTCTCAATGAGACCCACCTTGACAACCCCCATTTAAAACTGCAACTTGTGCATCAGTGCCCACCTTTTCTTCTACCCCCCACAGATGCCTTCCTTTGTACTCCTAGTCCTTCTGACCCTGCTCTGTTTTTTTTCTTTTCCTTTCCTGGCCTTTAATTTCTTATATTATTTTAATTGCAGTATAGTTAACATACAGTGCCATAGTAGTTTCAGGTGTATGACTCAGTGATTCAACAATTCTATATATTACTCAGTGTACATCATAAGTGCACCCCTTTTTTCAAAATTAACTTATTCTACTTAATTCAGTGACTGAAATAATGACATTATTATGTTTTGATAAGAGTAATATTTAATCCTTACCATCTAATTGACCCATCCCTCCCCTCCTCTATGGTAACCAACAGTTTGTTCTCCATAGTTAAGAGTAGGTTCTTGGTTTGTCTCTTTTTTTTTCTCTTTGTTCATTTGTTTTGTTTCTTAACTTCCACATAAGTGTGAGATCATATGGTATTTGTCTTTCTCTGACTGGTGTATTTTATTAAGCATTATACCCTGTAGCTCCGTTCATGTTGCAAATGACAAGATTTTATTCTTTTTATGGCTGAGTAAAATTCCACTGGAGATATATATGCCACACCTTCTTTATTCATTTATCTATTGATGGACACCTTGGGTTGCTCCCATATCTTGGCTATTGTAAATAATGCAGCAATGGAAATAGGGATACATATATCTTTTCAAATTAATGTATTAGTATTCTTTAGGTAAATACCCAGTAGTGCAGTCACTGAGTCGTAGGGTAGTTCTACTTTTTACATTTTTTGAGGAACCCCCATACTGTTTTCCACAGGGGCTGCACAGTTGGATTCTTACCAACAGTGCAAAACAAGGGGTCATTTTCTCCACATCCTCACCAAGTGTTGTTGATTTTAGCCATTCTCACCAGTGTGAGGTGATACCTCATTGTGATTCCTTACTCTAATTTCTTTTATAGAATTTGTCACCTTCCTGCATATCATTTGTGTATATGATGTTTACTTCTATCTGGACCCAATCCCCCCAAATTGGGAATTTTCTCATTTTTGTTCAATGATATATTTTAATCTAGAAGAACAGGCGCAGAGTTTAATAAGTGCTAAAATGAGTTAAGAAAAACAATTTATCTTTAGTGTGCAATGTCCTTCTGATCACACAATTTTCTATTAGCTATCTTTTCTTTTTCTTCATATTTAATTCCTGGTTTGAGAAAAGCACAGACACTGCAGAACTAAGTACTTTTTTATGTTTCCTTTATCAGTGGACATATATAGACTGCAGTATTTTTATTTTTATGATTCTTTACTTCTTGCCTAACACAAATTACATATTTTTCATCTCTAATGTGCTTTTAGTATTAATACTTTTGTATCTGTTGGTTCCATCCAGAATATCATGAAATTAATTACAGTAAGTCATACTTGGCTTGGCCTGTCTTACAAGGAGGAGGGCAATGAATGGAAGTGGGAAGATGGCTCCTCTCCTTCTCCTGAGCTGTAAGTTTCTAATATATAACCCAATTCTTTATTCCTTTTTTAATGTCTTTTGCTTAAAGAGCTTGAGGAAATTACCTGGGACAGAATCTGGACATTTTTATTTCTTGCTTCTGTTATTTCATATTATACTGTCAGCAATTTTATAAATCATAAAGTTATTCAGATATTTTATAATTAGTGTAAATATGCTTCTATTATTAGATTATCTGATTAATTACAATTTTAGATAAGAAATGTAATGTGGGGATGCCTGGGTGACGCAGCTGGTTAAGCACCAGCCTTCAGGTCAAGTCATGATTCCAGGGTCCTGGGATCTAGTCCTACATCTGGCTCCTTGCTCAGCGGGGAACCTGCTTCTGCCTCTGCCTGCTGTTTTCCCTGTGTTTGCTCTCTCTCTTATTCACTCTCCCTGACAAATAAATACAATCTTAAAAAAAAAAAAAGAAACGTAATGTGAAGAAGAATATGATTATGCATAAACTTTGGGACATCTGTTGTTCTTAGAAGTATAAAATTTCACTTTTTGGCCACAGAGTTTGTGTACTTTTTACGGTTTTAAGCACATATTGGTCAACTGTGATCCAGAAACATTGCATTAGACAACTACGGCAAGTGTGTGTGTGTGTGTGTGTGTGTGTGTTTCTATATCTATCTATCTATATATACATCTGTTTCATCACTGTGTGACAAACTTAGAATTTCAAAGTTTTGATAATTTTGATAGCTGATTATTTTTATTTTGTTCTCTAAGGTTATATTCTTCTGATGTTTAGGGAAACTATTTTTCCTATAACCTATAATAATGCTTTTGACCATTTTATCCTGTTTACTTTTTTATTTTTTGCTATAGCTTCTTATATATTAAGTTTCTAACCTCTCTTTCAGACATTCTTACCAGTTTTTTCCTTTAGTGATTTGCTGTTTAAGTTTGTTTGCTTTTATTAAGTGAGCAAAGAGTTAACATTTAGGTATACTGAGATTGTCTTTATACACTTAAAATTTGTTTTGACATAAGATGGAGAAAGTTGGGACGCCTGGGTGGCTCAGTTGGTTAAGCGGCTGCCTTCGGCTCAGGTCATGATCCCGGCGTCCTGGGATCGAGTCCCCTACCGGGCTCCTTGCTCCGCAGGGAGCCTGCTTCTCCCTTTGCCTCTGTCTGCCACTCTGTCTGCCTGTGCTCACTCTCTCTCTCCCCTCTGTCTCTGACAAATAAATAAATTTAAAAAAAAGATGGAGAAAGTTGAAGCATGTATATGTGTATTCACATTAGTTATAATTTTATCTGTCCCTAATGTGTATATTTTAATTAGGGAATCAATTGTGAGAATACTGTTTAAATGATTATTCTTTCATCACTGAATTTAATGTCATATTTATCATATATTAAAATTTAAATATTTAAATAACAACTCATTTCATATGTCATTTAAACATTTCATGGTTTATGTAAATATTTCAACATGTGAACAACCTTGAATATTTTTCTGGACTTACCTATACCATTGTGTTAAATTCTGAGTCTGCTTATTTCCATGGTTGATAATTTTATTTATTACTTTTTCTGGTTTTAATAATGAATTTTATTCTTCTTCCTTCGCCAAATGAAATATCATGTTGGCTTTGAAATCACATTCTTTCAAGATATATCTTTGGCATATTTTCATTATAAGTGTCCAAATAAGTTTGCCTTACAAGAAATATCATTTTCAAATTAATGATTATAAAAGATAGAGGGATTTAATATTTCCATCTCAAAATTCGTTTAAGTATACAGTTTTTTTAATGAAGGCTTTGGGTTCATGATATAAAAGTTTTCCTTTTTTAAAATATTTTATTTATTTATTTTGGGAGAAAGTGAGCGAATGAGAGAGGCAGCATGAATGGGGTGGACAGTGGGGGAGACAGAAGCAGTGTCCCTAGCAGGAAGCCTGACATGGGGCTCGATCCTGGGACCCTGGGATCATGACCAGAGCCAAAGGCAGACACTCAACCAACTAAGCCACCTAGGTACCCCTTTATCAGGTTTCTTATGTGATCATGGTCTATCTCTTCATATAGGGTAGTCACATTCCCACAATCACAGTAAGTTTCATCAATCTTCTAGGGAAGGAGGAATGTCATAAACATTATGACAATAAAAACATTTCTTAATAATTTTAGTAATCAGGGGTGCCTGGGTGGCTCAGTGGGTTAAGCCTCTGACTTCAGCTCAGGTCATGATCTCAGGGTCCTGCGATCGAGCCCCATATCGGGCTCTCTGCTCTATGGGGAGCCTGCTTCCCCCTCTCTCTCTGCCTGCCTCTCTGCCTACTTGTGATCACTGTCAAATAAATAAATAAAATCTTTTAAAAAAATCTCTTTCTGTCAAATAAAAAAAATTTACTAATCAGACTCAGGATGACATTGAATGACTGGCTGGTCATTTTATTTATTAGAATTTTGTAACTTGAATATTCTCCTCTGCTTCAAACCCTGTACAATGTTTGCTACACAGAATACTCAGTAAGTATGCAGAATTAATGAATGGAAGAATGTATAAAATATTTTGACAATTTATTTTTCCTATGCAGTTCAGAATTTTTTTCTAATTTCTTTGATATTTTGAAAAAGAATATATTATGCATTTAATAATTGAGTAGATAAGCTTTAGTTTTTCCAGGCAATACTAGACAACTAATTTTGCTGTAGAGTTGATGAAAGGTAGTTTTACTGACAATACCTAAAATGCTCTAGATATTTAGTCAAGGACTAAATTCAACCAGAGCATTTGATAGCATCTGCTGTATGTCATTTATGTCAGTGGTGACTTTGTAAATTGAAGAACTCATCAGAGCACAGGGAAGGGTCCTGACATATTACACAGACACAGATATACACAGACACCAAAACACACATGTGTATGTACATATATCTATTCTAAATTTCATTTCTAATATTGAGTATCTAAGATAATGTTTTTATAAGCAAAATATCTCTCCTTCAACTGCAGCTGTACATGCATAATTGAATGGCTTCTATTATGCCAATCTGTACTTAAAACATAATTTTATATCCCAGGTCACACGTCCTTTCATACTATTGCCATAATTTTCCAGCCAGATCATTCTCTTTCTCTCTATACTGGTGTATATTTTCCCACTTGTAAATAATTATCACATTTTGTGAAACTTATTTATTGTGTGTATATTCATTTCACCTTTAAATGTATGAGTTCTTTATGCAAAAGAGGGAGAGTGTCTTTACAGCCTTGAGTTCTTGACAGCACTAGGCATAATGAATTTCACATAGTAGATTTTAAATAATATCATTTAGTGTGAACATACTGAGTATGGCCAATGACTCATGTTTTTTAATTTCTCAGGGGTTTGCCAGAGCCAAGTCTGGATTTCCAAGGAAAATGTGTTTATGTAAATTCACACACTGTTGGTACTGATAACTGCACTAAGTCCTCTTCATGCTTGTGTGAGAAGAGTGTCCTCTAAAGATCAGAAGAAGAAAGTTAAAAGTTATGAAGTTCACATCTCAATAATATTCCAGACTCAAGATCTGCCAGTCTTTATTCTATTGTTTTTTCAAGTTATTTGTAACTTTTGTTCATGGCAGAAAATGATAAATGACTTTGTGTTAGAAGGCAAGATCTTAAGTTGTAGCAGAAATCTTAGAGTAATACAGAAAGATTAGAAATCCAGAACCTGTTTGATTTTGTGAGAATTATATAAGTGAATCAATAAAGAATATCGCTTATTATGACTACTTAATCTTTCTGGGCCTCTTTTACATATATTTTTTAAAAGATTTTATTTATTTGTTTGACAGAGAGAGAGATCACAAGTAGGCAGAGGCAGGCAGAGGGGCGGGGGAAGCAGGCTCCCCGGTGAGCAGAGAGCCTGATGCAGGGCTCGATCCCAGGACCCTGAGATCTTGACCTGAGCTGAAGGCAGAGGCTTAACCCACAGAGCCATCCAGGTGCCCCTGGACCTCTTTTATATTTTAAAGTCTATTTATTCATTTACAGTTATGACCCTATGGAAATAAACCTCTAGAACAAATAAAAGTAATAAATGATTTAGCACATAACATATGAAGAATGTAAAAAATACAAGAGTATCAACAGTAACAAAATCATAAAATAAGAAAAAATAAATCAAACTTCTGAAATCATCTATTTCCAAAGTTGCTCACAGAAGTCTTCCTACCAGATTTTAAATATATCAGTTTCACTTATATCTTCAATTCTTTCTTCTTCTTTTAGTGGAAAAGGCTACTTTTGAATAGACACTGGATCAGCTCCCCACAACTTCCTCACACTGTTCAAGTTTTATGCCATTAATCTTCCCATCACATACATGCAACCACTTCCACTTAAAATAACCTTACTTCCAAGACAGAAACACACTCATGTATCTGTAACCCATCTGGTTCTACTCATGTCCCCTTCAATTAGCCCCTTATTAGGCTTCTTTTCAAAGTGAATGTACTTGAGGGAAGAATCTACATGAATTACGTACTTTCTCACTTTCAAATAATTACTCAGAACACTGTTATTTGTATCTTCTTTTTCTCCTTTTTATTGAGACTGCTTTTGTTTAAAATACTAATGGTCTGTTTGGTAGTCATTCATTTTTTCATTCGCTTTGAATTTTTTTATATGTCTGTTTCTGTTTAGGAAGTATGTTCAACTCATAAATCCAATACATTTCAATGCTTGTAATATTTACTCTATCTACAGAATTTTACTGGATTACTTATTTCATTCTTCTTGGTTGTCATCACCATCATCTTTGGATACAGTATTATTTTACTTTGAACAGTTCTGCTCTGTCTTGGTTTTCTTCCTTCCACTCTGCTCCTATAGTTTTGGTCTCCTTACGGATCTTTTTAAAATTGCTCCCTAATGTTTTTCAGTTGAAGTTTTCATTAGGGAACAGTAATTTCATTTAGGATGATGTTCAATTTATTGACACAGATCAATTAATTGTCAGTAAATTACCTTTGCTGTAAGAAATTTTAGGCCTGGGCTCAAATATCTTCCATTACACTCCTTATATATTTGCCATCTGGCAAATTATTCATCTAGGTCTCAGTTTTGTAATTCATAAGATTGTGATGATAACAGCTGTAGCTCCTAGCTTTTTGAGGATTAAATAACATCATATGTTTGAAGCATTTAGAAGAATGACTAGATCAGGGCAAGTGTTTGATTGGGGTTAGCTATTGTTTAGAAGAGAAGAGAAATCTTAAGCTCCTTGTAAACTTGTGGAACATTATATGATTTAAAGTATTCTTATTAGAAATAATAATGATACAATGCAGAAATTTCAGTGATTGAAATGCACAGTATTCATACATATAAGACTAACCTCTTTACCTCCTTAATCTACTTTCCTTTACGTGTTTCACTTCTCCCTATTTCTTTCCTTTTTCATTCAATTGTCTGCACAGTTTTCATTACTACTTTCCTGTTCTTTTACCTGTTCTACAAGTCAGGTTGACTTTATTAATTACAAGTAACAGAAACAGGATTCAAACTAGCTTGAACAAAATGGGAAACCTTTGGAAATGTACTTGGCTATTATGTCTAATTGAAGAAAAGTTTGAATGAACAAACCATAGGAAAGGTAACAATAGAGCTTAGCCACAGGGAAAATAAGCCAGGAACTCAAATCTACCAGCCACCTATGATGCTTTTCTCTGCCTTTCTCTTTCCATGTGGGTTTTATTTATTTATTTTTCATAATGGTAGATTCCTTCCATATAATTGGAAACATAGATTAAAAACCACTCTTAGGCGGGACGCCTGGGTGGCTCAGTTGGTTAAGCGGCTGCCTTCAGCTTGGGTCATGATCCCAGCATCCTGGGATCGAGTCCCATATCGGGCTCCTTGATCGGCAGGGAGCCTGCTTCTCCCTCTGCCTCTGCCTGCCTGTGCTCACTCGCTCGCTCTCCCTCTCTCAGACAAATAAATAAATTAAAAAAAATAAAGATTTAAAAACCACTCTTAGGCATTTACCTTATAGCTTTTATGATGAGAAAATTTCCTATTTAATTTTACTAGAAAAAAATAATATCATGGTAAGGGAGAGCTAAGCCATCAATATATGGGCATCTTAGCTACAGGCTTATGTATGGAAGGGGAAGAAGTTCTCAGAAGAATGGGTATAGTCTGACTGACAATAGCATGAATGCTCCCAGAAACATGCACTGATTTTTCCTGTGCAAATAAAAGGGACTACAAACCAAATATATTCCTCAAGAAGCCTAGAGATTTTAAGAGAATAAAATGAAATAATAGCAAGCATACATTTAGAATTTACTCTGTCAAGTGCAATTACAAGTGATATATATATATATATATATTCTCAAACAAATAAGGTAGATTGTAATATTTGATAGAAGAAAGAAGTGACTACTTGAAGCTTTCCAAGGTTATAGAACTTGTTTGTGGCAGAACTGGAATTTGAACTCTGATATCTTTTTTGAATTTGAACTCTGATATCTTAATGTAAAAATTCAGGCCCTAAAACACACTAGCATATGTATTTTCTCATATACCTATTCAAAGAGGCACCTAATATAAACATAATATACCACTTAATGACAGGTAAGATTACACTAGAAGCCTTGGAAAATAGTGAATAAAAAAATTAAATTTAATAACTCCATATTGATATAAAACAATGTATAGAAGACTATACAAGCTTTTACAGTTTTGCAGTAGAATTGCAGTGACAGTTAAAGAGCATATTCTTTGGGGAGTACATGTAAGGGACACAACTCAGATTTAAGGGTGAATCAGGAGAGAAATCCTAGGAAATTTCTAGAACTATATCTTGATATGTAGCAGAAGCCTCAAATTGCTCTTTGAACACATTGCGAGTCAGTTTCCAAGCGAAATAGTATCTGAGACAGAGGTTATTGAATCAAAAATGCTCTTGTGGACCGCACTTTATAGGAAAAAAGGACAATATTGGACAGAACGAGCTGCAATGAACTCACGACCAACTTAGAACTTCAGCCAACTTCATGGGAATTCCTGAAGCTGGGAAGGTCCATCAGAATAATCCTAAACTGAAGTGATGGCCAGGCCTTTATCTCTTTTATTTCAACCAGACATGGGATGTAGATGTCCAGTAGGATGGGTAGTGATCCTGAGTCAATTAGATTTCTTTAGCTGAGGGCAATGCCTCTGGGCTGAGATCTCAGAGCTGTCATCCATCAGCATCCCTGGCATCTGTGAGAATTTGTATTATAGTCCTGAAGGGAGAATCAGGGCACAGCACAGCATCCATGATGGAATAAGGACCTTAAACCTGAAGGAGAAGTGAGAATTGGTCAATCCTTAATTTGCAGGCATCTTCAAACTGTTGCCAAATGATCTGGGCTTTAGTCCGTTTATATATAGCAAATTATTGCCTAGAAAATACGGCTTTTTTTTTTTTTTACGAGAACAAAACCAGGTTGCAGTAAGGAAGTTTAGATTTTTTTTCCAAGGTATTTAACTAAGGAGAGGTTGGGCAGTAACTGGAGAGGGTGATGAGCTGGGGGATATTGGTTACCCAACATCCTCTCCTCTCTAGTAAGCAGAACTTCTAAACCAGTATGGCCACAGTGATGTCTTTATTTTTCTATTGTGAAGTAGTCA
>PISX010020273.1:0-36208 GCA_004024625.1 Mellivora capensis | reverse complement strand
TCACTTTGGTACTTAATGCTGTAATCCAATCCATGTGGCCCTGAGAAGAAAACAGTTTAAGCTCAGGTTTGCGTTCTGATTTGTTATACTATTTTAAGCCAACACTGTTTTTTGTTTTTAAAGATTTTATTTATTTATTTGAGAGAGAGAGAGTGAGAGAGCAGCAGAAGGAAAAGGATGAGAAGGCTCCTGTGGGGTTAGATCCCTGAGCCAAAGGCAGACACTTAACCACTGAGCCACCCAAACACCCCTTAAGCCCACATTGTTAACCATCTTCCTTTCTAAGGCAATTACAAGGGAGTAAGTTCACGTTATTATATTCAAGGCCCTCAATGCTTTCCAATAAGCACTTTGAAAATTATTTGACCCTTATTAGATTTGGTTTTTATTTTTCTCATTCTTTGGGTTGTCATTTCAGTTTCCTGATAGTGTCCTTTGTTCATAAAATGTTTAATTCTGATGAAGTAATTTTTTTTAAGATTTTTATTTATTTATTTGACAGACAGAGATCACAAGTAGGCAGAGAGACAGGCGGGGGTGGGGGAAGGCAGGATCCCTGCTGAGCAGAGAGCCTGATGTGGGGCTTGATTCCAGAATCCTGGGATCACGACCTGAGCCAAAGACAGAGGCTGTAATCCACTGAGCCACCCAGGTATCCCAAAGATGAAGTAATTTTTTTTAAATTTATTTTGTATTTCCTTGCTTGTGCTTCTGGTGTTATATTTAAAACATCATTGCTTAATCCAAAGTTGCAAGGATGTATACCTGCTGTTTATTCTAAGAACTTTAAACTTTTATATCTTACATTTAGGTCTTTGGTTTCTATTGAGTTGATGTTTGTGTATGGTTTGAGGTAGAGATTAAAGTCAACTTTTGCATGAAAATAGTTACCACAACATGATTTGTTGAAAGAGCTATTATTTCCCCTTTGAATAATCTTGGCACTCTAGTTAAAAATGAATTGACCATAAATGTATGGGTCTATAATAGACTCTCAGTTCTATTCCTTTGAGCCATTGTTCAATTGCTATGCCTGTATCATACTGTCTTTCTTGATCACTGTAGCTTTATATGAAATTTGAAGTTGGAAAATATGACTGTTTCAACTTTGTTCCTCTTTTTCAATATTGTTTTGGCTATTCAGGGCCACTTGCAATTCCATATGAATTTTAGGATTAGATTGCTTATTTACGCAAAAAGAGCACTTGAAAATTTAATAAGAATTATATTGAATCTGTGGGTCAGTTTAGAAACCGTTACCATCTTAATTAACAATGTCGGGTCTCCTATCATATAATATTAGATTTTTTAATTTATTTAGGACATCTTTAATTTTTTTTAAGTTTTGTTATTTTCTTGGATAGAATGTGGCACTTCCATGGTTAAATTTACATAAAATAACTCCTACAACTGAACAATAAAAATCCAAACACTCAACAAAACATAAACAAAGGACTTAAAGAAGATATACACATGGGTAAAAGCACATGAAAAAATGCTCAAGAATAGTAGTATTGGGGCACCTGGGAGGCTCAGTGGGTTAAAGCCTCTGCCTTCGGCTCAGGTCATGATCCCAGGGTCCCGGGATCCAGCTCCGCATCGGGCTCCCTGCTCAGGAGGGAACCTGCTTCCCCCTCTCTATGTCTCTGCTTGCCTCTCTGCCCACTTGTGATCTCTGTCTGTCAGATAAATAAATAAAATCTTTAAAAAAATGAATAGTAGTATTTAAGAAAATGTAAGTCAAAACCACAGTGGCATACCACTTTACAACCACTAGGACAGTTACACATGTATATGTGTACATGCATGTGTGTGTGCCTGTACATATATGAGTACACATATGTTGGTTATATATATCACAAAAAGTAAGATGTGCTATTGTACAGAATAACAAGTGATAATGTACAGAGTTTGGAATCCTCATACACTGCTGGTGGAAACGTAAAATGTGTAGCCATTTGGAAAAGTTTGGCATCTCATCAAGAAGGTAAATATAGAGTTACCATATAACCCAGAAATTCTACTTCTAGGAATGAAAACATATGTTCACACAAAAACTTCAACACACATTTTCATAAACACATCATGCATGAGTCAAAGAGTAGAAAAAACATAAGTAACTTTCAAGTGATGAATGGATAAACAAAATATGGTACAGGTATATTTTATTCATTTTCATTTTATTGTGCTTTGCTTTGTTGCACTTTGCATAACTGCATTTCCTACAAGTTGAAGGTTTATGACATCCTGCATCAATCGTCGTTTCTCCAACAGCATTTTTTCATCTCTGTATTGCACTGTAGTAATTTTCACAATATTTCAAGTTTCTTCATCATTATATTTGTTATGGTGATCTGTGATCTTTGATGTTACTATTGTAATTGTTTTGGAACACCATGAACATTGCCCATATAAGACAGCAACTACAATCAGCAAATGCTATGTGTGTTCTGACTGCTCCACTGACCAGCTCTCCTCCCTTCTCTCTCCCTCTCTTTTGACATGCACAAATATTGAAATTAGGCTAAATAATCACCCTAAAGTGACCTGGAAGTGTTCGTGTAAAAGAAAGAATCATGTTTCTCATTTTAAGCCAAGCTAGAAATTAGTAACTAAAAAAAGAAGGCATAGGTAAGTTTGTTGAGCACAGAGCAGGTATTTTTCAAGGGAATAATGAGATCCAGATTTGGTCACATGGAGTGTGGGTATACTAAATAGGTTGGGGCTGAGAGTTGGCAAGATAAAGGATTTTTTTTAAATTTTTATTTATTTGTCAGAGAGAGGGAGAGAGAGTGAGCGAGCACAGGCAGACAGAGTGGCAGGCAGAGGCAGAGGGAGAAGCAGGCTCCCTGCTGAGCAAGGAGCCCGATGTGGGACTCGATCCCAGGACGCTGGGATCATGACCTGAGCCGAAGGCAGTCGCTTAACAAACTGAGCCACCCAGGCATCCCAAGATAAAGGATTTTTAATGAGACTTTTAGATCTGGCAGAGGATTTAATCCTGAATGATTTTTAAAAGAAAGTGGGCAACAGGTCTAAGGTGGTATATCAATGTGGTTTTGATTTGAAACTCCCTGATGGCTAGTGATGATGAACATTTTTTCATGTGTCTGTTAGCCATTTGACACCAGTTAGAATGGCCAAAATTAAGACAGTAAACAACATGTGTTGGAGAGGATGTGGAGAAAGGGGAACCCTCTTACACTGTTAGTGGAATGCAAGTTGGTGCAGCCACTTTGGAGAACAGTGTGGAGATTCCTTAAGAAATTAAAAATAGAGCTTCCCTATGACCTTGCAATTGCACTACTGGGTATTTACCCCAAAGATACTGATGTAGTGAAAAGATGGGCCATCTGTACCCCAATGTTCATAGCAGTAATGGACATAATCTCCTGTGGAAAGAACCAAGATGCCCTTCAATGGATGAATGGATAAAGAAGATATGGTCCATATATACTATGGAGTATTATGCTTCTATCAGAAACGATGAACACCCAACTTTTGTATCAACATGGAAAGGACTAGAAGAGATTTTGCCTAGTGAAATAAGTCAAGCAGAGAGAGTCAATTATCATATGGTTTCACCTATTTGTGGAGCATAAGAAATAACACGGAGGACATGGGGAGATAGAGAGAAGGGATTTGGGGTAAATTGGAGGGGAAGAAGAACCATGAGAGACCATGGACACTGAAGGTTTTTCAGTATTGGAGGGGGTAGAAGGTTGGTTTGTAGGGGAGGGAGTAGAAGGTTGGGTGAGCTGGTGGTGGGTATTGTGGAGGGCACATATTGCACGGAGCACTGGGTGTGGTGCATAAACAATGAGTTCTGGAACACTGAAAAGAAATTTTAAAAATAAATAAAAAATTTTTAAAAAGAAAGAAGAAAAAAAAGATAAAAGAAAAATTACCACACACACACCAAAAAGAAAGAAAGAAAGAAAGAAAGAAAGAAAGAAAGAAAGAAAGCAACAGCCTAACACTGAAGTTTGAAAATGTTTTTTGTTTTCTGTTTGTAACAAATCTGGTAACTGTTTGGGACATTTTCATTTCAAAGATCTGTGTTCACTTTAAAGATAATACTAAAAATACACAAGAAGAATGAATTGTTTATTTATTAATTCTATTTTATAATGATGGAGATGTATAAATTTAAAAAGCCTGGGCGCTACCTTCCATAGAGGGTCCACTATTGTGCAGCTCAGCCCTGTATTTAACCAGTCCCAAAGCAACTGAGAATAAACTATCTCCTGAGTGTCAACTGAGCTCCATGGGCATATAAGGGAAAATAAGTACATACAAAGGGAAACCATGTTGATTGGGTTGCTGGTAAATACACTTCTGCTTTTACTTCACTATATTGTTAGCTGTCTGGAAAGATACCTGTCATGGCATCACTATGCTTCTTGACGTTATTTCTCTTTGCACTTTTTCCTTTCTTTACTCTGATCTCTCAGGGATTTATACCATGAACAGAGAAGGTAAAATTGTTTTGTCTTTGGATGGTATTCAATCTTCATCTTATTCAGGAAGCTGTGAAGTGTTTTACCTTCCAGTCAAAGGGTTTTACCCCTGGGAAATCTCTTAGAATTCATAGGTTTACAATAGTACTTCTTGGAGTTTAGTTCAGAACAATGTTTATGGTAATACGGAAAGATAAAAGTGATGAAAAGAAATTCCTTTGCTTAGGGGTGCCTGGGTGGCTCAGTGGGTTAAAGCCTCTGCCTTCAACTCAGGTCATGATCTCAGGGTCCTGGGATCTAGCCCTGCATTGGGCTCTCTGCTCAGTGGGGAGCCTGCTTCCCCTCTCTCTCTGCCTGCCTCTCTGCGTACTTGTGATCTCTGTCTGTCAAATAAATAAATAAAATCTTAAAAAAAAAAAAGAAATTCCTTTGCTTAGAGCAGAGGCTATAGAAAGCTTGTGTGCATTCAAGCCTGCATTTTCTCGGTGTGAGAGGCTTTCACATGACAGAGGCAAGGGTAAACTCATGACAAAAACCTCCTGAATTAGATTATGAGTGCACTGCCTCCCACATTTTAAGTAAATTAAGAAAATAAATCTGGGGTTGTATTTATGACTTGAATCATTAAAATAGCAAAAAGAAAGTATGTTTCATATTGTCAATGAATGTGTTTATCTCTCCCCTATTCCAAAGGTTATTTTGCTGAAATAAATTACAGAGATTTCCAAGTTATCACATCAGTATATTTAGGATCACTAATTTTATAATTTAACATTTCAGTCATTGTTTAAATACACTAATAATCTCTGCCTTTTGATCTGCCAGTTTTTCTGGTGTCTAATAACAAATATGTGTCTATTCCTAAATGAAAAGAATGCTGATTGTCAGAAAAATATAGAAGAAAAAAAGAGTCACAATGCAAGTTTGACACTTAGCCCCTACTTACTTGCCAAGTTCATCCCACAGGAAGAAAATAATACAGCAAATATTATTAAGAACTTATAGCATAGACAAAATGCTGTTGCTAAGAAAGAAGAAAGAACATGATGGATAAATGTCATATAGATTACATTTTAACAATTTGTTGTTTTTACACAGTTAATTTTAGAATTTTTACTGATTCTATGTTTTAGTCTTTTAGAAAGAAGATATTGAGATATTTTGTCATCAAAAACCTCCCTTATTATAGGGCACCTAGATGGCTCAGATGGTTAACATCTGTTTTCAGCTCTGGTCATGATCCCCGGGTCCTGAGATCTAGCCCTAGGTGGGGCTTTCAGCTAATCAGGGAGTCAGCTTCTCCCTCTCCCTACTCCCCCTGCTCTCTCTCTCTCTCTGTCTCTTTCTCTCAAGTAAATAAATAAAATCTTTTTTAAAAATCCCCTTTATGAATTCCTTCCTGTCCTCAGGGAAATTTGAGAGTAAAAAGGCAAGGTGAACATAGTAGGAAAAGAAAAGAAAAAAATAGGCAATTCTTATTTTAAATAAGAAATATAAAAATGGTATAAATGGACCAGCATGCTGTACAAATTATATATTGATATAGATCTATCTATGTGAATATTAGTATCTCTGGCTTCTGTTTTCTTTCCCACAAAAAAAGAGCTTTGCTTTTATTTACAACCAAGGCAATTCTATTCTTATATTTCTAGGACAGGAAACACATTTATTTCTTCTGGTCACATTTAAAAGCATATATGTTAAGAATAGCAATAATCATAGCTCTTATTAAGCTCAGGAATAGTGACTGGGTCATCAGCTTCCACCAAAATCTAGGAAGAAAATGAAGTCTGTAAATGGCATCGAACTTAAAACTCAGAATTAGGCATTTCAGCCCTAAGAGCACACAATCTTGGAAACTGGAGAACAGTGTTTGAATATCTAAATTATAGACATGATAATGATTGTTGCAGAAACATATTTCCTTTGCCTCTGGAGACACATCTACAAAAATGTTGCTTTGGCCAGTTTCAGAGAGATTACTGCCTGTGCTCTCTTCTAGGATTTTTATGCTTTCAGGTCTCACATATAGATCTTTAATCTATTTTGAGTTTAATTTTGTGTGTGGTGTAATTTCATTCTTCTGCAAATAGCTGACCAGTTTTCCCAACATCAGTTTTTGAAGAGACAAAAATATATATGTATATAGCTACCCCAGTAAAACCAAAACAGTAGAATTAAAATAAATATTTACTTATGGATTTTTGAACCACAGATCATAATCTAGGATTTCAATCTAGGATTTTCAAAAACTTTCTAGTCATGAACAGAGTGTTATAATTGTTGGGTCGGAAGCTCTGGGAATGTAGGAGGAATAATAGAAATGACCCTTGGGGCTGCTATCTTCCAGCCCCCCTCCCCCTTCCTTAACCCTTGACTCTCCTGCCAAAAGGATGTGTGCCTAGGTTCATGTCTCCATAGGTAACCGGATACCTATGCAGGAAATGGGAACATCAGGACCCCACCCCCATACCCTCTGATCACCAAATACCTTACTATGTATGTATGTGAACCCATGCCCTGCCTTGGCCTGATAAAAGACCCTGCCCACTCCCTCCCAGCGCAAACTTCCCTGTCTCCCCTTTCCAGAGTCAAGGAACTTCATAGGAGAGTGCAGACCTCCTCAGGGTGCGACTTTCTTGGCTCCCCTTCTCCTGAGCCCCAAAACATCGCCAGAGAGTGCCTTTAATAAATCTTGCCTTGTGCCTACCTCGCCTGGTGTTGTGTTTAACTCGCCTGTAAAACTTTATGATAATATTAAGTATAATAAAAACATCTTCATACATCTATATATTTCATTTTTAATAAGACTATATGTATATTAGGTCATTTTTAATTTCTTTTTATTTTAACTATGGGTCTTGATTTGAATATGTTTGAAAACGATTATCTAAATACTCTGTACAGTTCATTAATGGACTAGATATATATATATATTTTTAAGATTTTATTTCTTTGTCAGAGAGCGAGAGAGCGAGCACGAGCAGACAGAGTGGCAGGCAGAGGCAGAGGGAGAAGCAGGCTCCCCGCCGAGCAAGGAGCCCAATGTGGGACTCGATTCCAGGACGCTGGGATCATGACCTGAGCCTAAGGCAGCCGCTTAACCCACTGAGCCACTCAGGCGTCCCAATGGACTAGATCTTAAAAGATATTTGAATCATGAATGATTTCAGGAATAACAGATAAACCATTGATTACATTTTTCCATGATCCTTTATATGTGTACTTTTTATATTTTAAGAAAATAAATCTAATGATCCAGGAACATTATCTAATTTTAGAAATTAAAAAAAGCACAGAAAAGAATACAAGATACATATATTGAGATAATTTAATAAGATTAAAACCTAAGGCTCTCAAAGTGGTTTTTTTTTTTTTTTTCAACCCTGCTATGGGTCAACCCAAATGACTTTGCTTTAAACATACTTCCAAGTTAAGCCATTATTTTATCATTAAGCAATCCAAAGATGCTTTAGTGGAACCATCCCTCAGAACAAAGTACTGCTTAAAATATAAACTATGAGAAATTATACTAGTTACCAAGCATGCTTAGATATAGCCTTAAAAAAAAAAATGTACTGGCAACAGACCTTTGGAAGAGAGGACAATATCTGTCCTTGAAGCCCAGCAGCTGAGATGCCTGGCTCACTCAGGTCAGATCAAGGACTGCTTCATGGAACCCTAGCAGCTGGGAATGCCTGGCCCCTCAGGGCAGAATGCCCCCTGCCTCATTTTTCTGTTATGTCCCCTGCCCCAGAGAGCATCAGCAGTTAGTCAGACAATCCTTTCATTTGGGCTTGCTCACTATAGGTCATGTACTATGTAACCAGACATATTTTGCTTTTCTTCTTACATATTTACAAGACTCATGGTCAATGGCTTTGACTTTGGCTTTGTTGGTTATTACCCACTTTGTAATAAATAGGAGACTGAGGAATTGTTTGGGGTGACAGTCTTTTCTACTGTCATCCCCTGCACCCATTCTCTTGCAGCTGACTTGTTTGTGCCCCATTCTTCTCCTATGTGCCATCAGGAAGCGGCACTTTAGTTATATAAGTACTAGTAGTTATTTACCATAGAAGATATTAATATTATCATTCATTATGCACAGTAGAAGAGCTAGGTCAATGAAGCTAAAATCAGTTTGAGAGATGTATAGCTAAAAAGATTAGTGAAAATGTAAACTCAGGAAGGATTAGTATTCATTACTCCAATGAGTAATCTTAATATCTTCTAAACCTATGTTTTAAGCCTAATCTGGACAGTCCTGAAATGTGGTTTACATTTCGAGCACTCTGAATACAAAGTAAGAGTACTAACAGTACTATTTTACCCCTGCTTGTAATCATCCTTACCTAAAGTTCCTGTAATCTTCTGTTTTTTGATATCTTCTTGGCTTAAAATTACTAAGGTTATGCCAAACTTACCAGTTGGTTTGCCCATGCATTTAGTAGGTTTAAATTAATTTTTCCAAAATAAATTAGAATAGTATGGACTTCTCTATCTGATTATGATCTTAGTCTTACTTGTGTTCATTTATCAATTTAGTCTTCCAGAATATAAATAAAATTCCCATGACTGAAAAGTTTTTATTTGTTATTCAAAAGAATCCATGGAAACTCCCATGCTTTATCTCAAGAAACATCTCAACTTTTGGTCAATTAAAAAATAGTATAAAATTCTTTCTCCAATAAAAATGTTCATCATTATTGTACTATGAATATGACATCCATATTATTAAGCTCAACATTATTTTAGGTTAAGTGATTATGGCATTAACCTGTGATTAGAGTCTCTAAAAGGTACAGATAATTCTCCTATAATAATAAGTTCTTTGCAGAAATTTTTTTTCCTAAATATCTCAAATGGAATTTCCTAATTATGGACTCTATTTCTCATTTTTAGTGCTCTCTTTTTCCAAGTATGGCATAATCAGATTTTCAGGTTGTCTAACAAATCTCTATTTATTTATTTTTAATTAGCTGGCCATAATTAGAAAATTGTAGTAGCAAATGCACTCTTATTTATTAGGACTTTTAAATTATACATGATATTATTGACTAAAAGCTGGACTAGTGTTTCTATTGAGATAACATTCCTAAAAATATTCTATTCCTACTAAATGTCTCCTTGCTTTTTTCTTAATCTGAATTTGAAAAAGCATCAATTTTTGCCTACATTTAGCTATTATTACCATCACTACTTTTTTACTTTCCATTCTTTCCTCAACCCTCTTTCATTGGTTTAAAACACAATTCAATAACCTGTATCTTTCAAACTCTTAGCTTTCCAAAGACATGAGACTTTTTAAAAAATACTTTATTTATTTATTTATCAGGGAGAGAGAGAGAGACTGTAAGCAGGGGGAAGAGCAGGCAGAGGGAGAAGGAGGCTCTCCACTGAACAAGGAGCCAGATGCAGAACTGGATTCCAGGACCCTGGAATCAGGACCTGAGCCAAAGGTAGACAGACACTTAACCAACTGAGCCACCCAGGCATCCCTGAAACTCTTTTTTTTTTTTTTTAAAGAAAACATTTTGGAAAAATAGGACTTATGAAGTGAGAGTTAAAATAATTGAAATGCAATTTTATGTATAATTTAAACCACTGATTGATGTTTTCAAGGGATTAATGTGTCAATGGGAAAATACTTCTGAATGAATTGTTTTGAATACAGTGTAGAAAGGCAAGATAATATAAATAAGAAAGAGTTCACAAAACAATGTACATATGAGATGTTCTGACATATATTTGATTGGATATTAGAAGGAAAAATTACCTAGAATAAGGAAAAAAAAGTCATTAAGACAACATGGTTCAAAAGGCAAGAAAGATCCCAGATTAGGAGTATTCTAAACTCACCTCATTCCATGAATACAATTAGATAACACTGGCATCATGTAAATAATCCAGAATGACCCCAAGTCTGGTAGAACAAACTCCACAACTAAAGGTAGAGAAGAGACCATATGGAAGAAAGTAGGAAGGGAAAAGACAGGTGGGGAACTAAACAGACCCTGGGACCCATAGGTGGAGAGAAAGGAGAGAAATAGACTATCACACTAGGGAGCCTGGAAAGAGATGAATCCCTACAATATTTGGCTATGAAAACCAGAGGGACTGAATTTCATGAGATCTTACAACTTGGAATTTTAAAAATCAGTGGCTAGGCAGTGGGAGAGCCTGGAGGGCAAAAGAAAGCCAAGTCCCTATCCTGAAAGAGACAGCACAACAATTAGCCCTACAGATTAGCAGCAGTTTGAAAAATGTGGGGGGATGGGGGGTGTTCAGGAGTTAGGATGGCAGAGAAGTAGGGAGATCTGGACTTTTCTCATCCCTGGAACATAGCTATATTGAAGTCAGATCACTTGGAACACTCATGAAAATGATTTGAGGATTGGAAGAAAGATTTCCATAATTGGAGGGAAACAGCATGGAAAGCATGAGGTGAGTGGGAGTGAGTTGGGGGAAAGAAAACCTGTCCTGCTACAAATGGGAGGGAACACTTTCCATAGGAAGAGAAAAGAGAGAGAGGGAGAGGGGGATTGAGAGAGTGGAGCATTGTGGTTTCATTGGTTTTATAAGAAGAAACCCTTCAGACCACAGATTGGGAGCTGGGGGAACTGAGTGACACAGTGTTTTTTTGTTTGTTTTGTTTTGCCTTTTTTTTTTTTTGCAAACGGTGAGCATAGCTCAAATTCTAAGTTTCCGGAAGTGCTAGGCTTTTACCAGAGCAGAGCTGTATCTTCTGCTCCTGGAAAAAAGGACTGCTTTGGCCAAGGAGAGTGAACAAAGTGGTGTAGGGATCTCAAGGGTCTCACTGGGAGAGAGCATTCCCCTTCCCAGAGTACATTTGGAAGAGGGTATATGTCCTCTCCAAGGACAAAGATCCTTCAGGTGCCAGCAAATAGATTTCCAACTGTAAGGGACTAAGGTGTGCTGAGCAGGGATAATCTGGTTGTTGATTTTCAAGGAGTCACAGCATAGAATCTGTGAACTGACCAGCCAGGGGACTGGTTTTCTGGGACAAAAAGCACAGTGACCCTCTAATACAGAGGAGGGAGTGGATGGGATTTGGAATTTTGAACCCCATTCACACCAGAGACAAATGCAGAAGAGCTGTATGTTTGGACAAGATGGTCCTTGCTTTAGTGTGAGGGCTTCCTGAAGAGAGAGGATTTAAGAGCCCCTGTCCAGGACTAGACAATGGAGTGTCACTATTTTAACCCTGCTACCACACTGTTGTATATCAGAGAGCAACACAGCAGTCCCCACTGGAGGTGGAAGCCACTTACATCAAACCCTGCTGCCCTGTGCTTGATTAAGTCCTTTCTCTACTGGAGCAGGATTGAAAGCACAGTAGGCTTCTCACCCAAAAGAGCAGTATAGGCAGGAAGCTGCATTCACCCTTTGCTGATCTATAGTGTCCCACACCATTCCCTTCAGTTCCACTGGAAATAGGACAGGCAGAATTGCTTTTCTTTCTTCCTTCCTTCCTTCCTTTCTTTTATTTTTTCTTCCCCCCCGCCCCCCTCCTTTACAATCAGGTTTAAATTTTTTGTTTGTTTGCTCATTTTTTTTCATTTCCTTTTCTCTCTTTAATATTTTTTATCTTTTTAAAATCAGAGTTTTTTTCTTTTTCTTTTTTTTTCTTCCTTTATTTCCCATTTTCTCTGGAATCAAGCTATAGGGTTCTTTTTCTTTTAATTGTCTTTTTTGTTGTTGTTCCCTTTCCTTCTATTTTTGGAGCAGGCTTTTGTTCTCAGACCAACCCCCTTCCTTTTCTTTTTTTTTTTCCTTTTTTTCTAGGCTTTGTTCAATGAACAAATCAAAGTTCATCTAGATAAAGGTCCGAGCAATCCCCACTGCCAGCATGGAGGAACGCTGCAGAGGAATGACCTTGGGAAAGAACAGCCAAAATGCAACAGCTGAGTACACAGCATATACCAGAAACACTTCCTGAAGTGCCAGGCCCTGAACACTCTATGACCTCTTCCTAATTTAGCATTACCCTGAGGTACAGGAAACATAACAACTTTTCATAATATGCAAAAGATCTTGACCAAGATGACAAGATGGAGGAATTCTCCCCAAAAGAAAGATCAGGAACATATCACAGCCAGGGACTTGCTCAAAGCAGATATAAGCAATATATCTAAACAAGAATTTAGATCAACAGTTCTAAGACTATTAGCTGGACTTGAAAAAAACATAGAAGACACCAGAGAAACCCTCAATGTAGAGGTAAAAGACCTAAAGACTAGTCAGGCTGAAATTTAAAAATGCTAAAGCAGAGATTCAAACAGACTGGATATAATCACTACGAAAACTGAAGAAGCAGAGGAAAGCATAGGTGATGTAGAAGATAAAAGTGTGGAAAATAATAAAACTGAAAAGAAGGGGAAAGAAAGGTATTAGACTACAACAGTAGACTTAGGGAGCTCAGCAATTCCATGAACCAAAATAATATATCCATAGCATAGGAGTACCAGAGGAAGTACAGTGGGAAAACGGGGCAGAAATTTTATTTGAACAAATTATAACTGAGAACTTCCCTAATCTGGAAAAGGAAACAGGCATTCAAGTCCAGGCACAGAGAACTCCCCTCAAAATAAACAAGAACAGGTCAACACAATGACATAGCATAGTGAAACATGCAAAATACAAAGATAAACAGAGAATTCTGAAAGCAGTGTGGGAGAGCATGTCCTTAATCTCTAAGGATAGGCATGTAAAGGTGGCAGCAGACCTGTCCACAGAAACCTGGCAAACCAGAAAGGAAAGGCATGATATACTCAATATGCTAAATTAAAAAAAAAATAAGCAGCCAAGAGTACTTTATCTAGCAAGACTGTCCTTCAGAATAGGAGAAATAAAGAGTTTCCAAGAAAAACAAAAACTAAAGGAGAGCATGACCACTAAAGCAGCCTTTCAAGAAACATTAAAAGGGAATGTTTGAGCAGAAAGAGAGACCAATAATTACAAAGGCTAGAAAGGAACAGAGACAATCTAAGAAAGAGAGACTTTATAGGTCATACAATGGCATTCGCTCATATCTTTCAGTAATTACTAATTGAAAAATAGATTAATGCTCCAATCAAAAGACATAGCGTATCAGAATGGATTTAAAAAAAAAAAAGACCCATTGATAGGCTGCTTACAGAAAAATATCTGGGGCATATGTGAAGTGCTATTTACTAATCTGGGAGCATATCCTGGAGGGATAGAGATCCTGGGAGACTCTCCAGGAGCAAAGGAGATGACAGGCACCACCTCTCTCCCCTACCCTGCAGCATAAACACATTGTACTTGTGGGAACCAGTGCAGTGTCAACATTCACTATGTAACTTGCTTACACAGTGCCCACACTGACCATCCTTCCATCTTCAGTAGATCTGCTCTTTTCAATCACAGTTGCCTCAGTCCTGGTGCTGCAAGTGCCCTTCTCCAGAGTACCACTACAAAACCTGCCAACACTGCATCAATGGATCTTTGCACTTTGCAGGGCTGTCCTACTGGTGCTGGTGGGCCCAGTCCCATGGAAGACTTGCACAGATCTTGCCAAAACCCTCCCTTACCAACCTGGCCCCAGTGATGGCAACATGTCCCCTCTCACTAGCATGCAAACTTTCCAGGCATTCTGTGCCCCCTTCCCCCAATATGTTCTTGGCCAGAGCCCATTCACTTCAGACACAAGCCTGGCAGGGTGCAAGCATCCCTGACAGGAGCCAGCACCACTCCAAAGTGCCCCTGGGATGAGGGGAAGATAACTACACACCAGTCAGACTGCAGCCCTAGCAGTGGGCTGGGGAAAGACAGTTGGACTGATTGCACCTCCACCCACCAATGAAAACTTCTCAGGAGACAACATGGAAGAAGCACCATGCAGTCTGGTGCTACTGCATCTCTGGAAAACACCTGGTCTGACTAAACTCAGCCCAAGGCAGCCCCTGATTGATCCACTAATACCACAGGTACACAACACTGCCCACAAGAGGCAAAGAAAGCCACTAAGGTGATCAGACTGAAGGGAAAAGTGGCCAATATACAATAGCAAGGCACACAGAGCACACATAAGAGACACCCCTTAAGTGCCAGGTTCTGGTGAATAAGGGACACTCCCCTACAGGGCATATAGGATCTCTTCTTCATAAAACTATTACTTACAAAAGCAGGAGACATAGCTAATTTTCCTAACAAAAAAAAAAAACAGAGAGTTAGAAAAAATGATAAGTCAGAAGAATATATCCCAGAGGAAATACCAGGACAAAACTGCAGGAAGAGACCTCAGTGAAGTGGAGATAAGTAATATACCTGATATAGAATTTCAATTTATGATCATAAAGATCCTCACTGGACCTGAGAAAAGAGTGGAGAACCTCAGTGAGACCCTTAACAAAAAGATTAAAAGGAAACAATCGGGGATGAAGAACACAATAAATGAAGTTTAAACACATGAGATGGAGTAAATAGACAAGATGAAGTCCAACAACAAACTGGCAACCTGAATGACAGAGTAACAGAAAGTAATCAAGGTGAGCAGATAAGAGAAAAAAATATGCAAAATGACAACAGACTTAGGGAACTCAGTTACTTCATCAATTGTAGTCCCATTTGCAGTATAGGAAACTCAGAAGGAGAAGAGAGAAAGGGGGGCAGAAAATTTATTTGATGAAATTAAAGCCGAAATCCTGAAATTCCTGAATCCGGGGCAGGAAACAGAAATTCGTACCCAAGTGGCACAGAGATGCCCCAACAAAATCAACTTAAGGAGGTCTATACCAAGGCACATACTAAATAAAATTGCAAAAAGTAGTGATAAAGAAAGAATGTTAAAAGCAGCAAGAGAAAAGAAGGCCATTACATACAAAAGGACTCTTAAAAAGCTATCAGGTGATCTTTCAGCAGAAATTTTGCAGGCCAGAAATGGCTTGATATATTCAAAGTGCTAAAAGAAAACCTGCAGCCAACAATATTCTATCCATCAAGGCTAAAATTCAGAATAGAAGAAGAGATAAACAGTTTGCCAGGTTAAAAAAAAAAAAATTAAAGGAGGTCATGACAACTAAATCAGCCCTACAAGAAATGTTGAAGGAGACTCTTTGAGTGAGAAGGAGAGTCCATAAGTAAGAGGAAAATGGTAGAAAGTACAAAAGCAATAAAAAATAAGTGTATCTGTAAACTTCAGTCAAGGGACTCACAAATGAAAAGACATAAGGTATTATACCCTACACTTAAAACATGGGAGAGAGAGGAGTCAAAAATGAGTTCAAACTTAAGTGACCATCAGCTTAATATAGAGAGCTATATGCAGAAGATGTTATATGCAGACCTAATGGTAACCACAAATCAAAGGCCAGTAATAGATATTCAAAAAACAAAGAGGAAGGAATCCAAGTATATCACTAAAGAAATCAAGCAGACCATGAGAAAAGAGAATAAGAGAAGAACGGAACAGAGAACTACAAATATAACCATCAGCAAGTAACAAAATGACAATAAGTGCATACCTATCAATAATTACTTTAAGTATAAATGGACTAAACTCTCAAATCAACAGCATAGAGTAATGGAATGGATAAAAAAGCAAGTCCCATCTATATTATGTCCTTAGGAGAAGATTCCTTTCAGACCTAAAAACACATACAGATTGAAAGTGAGGGGATGGGGAAATATTATCATGCAAATGGATGTGAAAAGAAATCTGGGGTAACAATATTTATATCAGACAAAATAGACTTTTAAAAAAGACTGGAACAGGAGACAAAGGACACTAAGTAATTCTAAAGGTAACAATTCCACAAGAAACAATAACAACTGCAAATATTTATGCACTCAATATGGGAGCACCTAATACATAAAGCAGTTAGTAAGAAATATAAACAAACTAATCAGTAGTAAGACAATAACAGTTGGGGACTTTCACAACCCATTTACATCAACAGATAGATCAGTGACAGAAAATCAACAAAGAAACACTAGCTTTGATGATAATTTTTACCAGGTACTACCCAAATCACCAGGCAATTTTTAATAGGTATATTCAGAATATTCCAACACAAAATACACATGGTCTTCAAGAGCACATTGAATATTCTCCAGAATAGATCACATTTTAGGCCAGAAAACAGATACTAATATATTCAGAAAGATTGAAGTCATATCATGCATCATTTCTGATCACAATGTTATGAAACTAGAAATCGACCACAAGAAAAAACCTAGAAAGAACATAAGTGCATGGAGGTTAAATAACATGTTATTAAACAATAAATAGTACAACCAAGATATAAAACAAATATAAAATACAAGAAAGCGAATAGAAATGAAAACACTGTTTCAAATTTTGAGATGCAGCAAAAGTAGTTCTAAGAGGGAAAGTTAGATCAATACAGACCTACCTCAGAAATGAGAACAATCTCAAACAACCTAACATTCCATGTAAGGAAACCAGAAAAGGAAGAATAAGTAAAACTCAAACTCTTTGGAAGGAAATAATAAGGATTAGAGCAAAAATAAAACAGAAATAAATAAATTATGAAGAAAGGAAAGAAGAGACGGAGGGAGGGAAAGAAGGAAAGAAAAGGAAAGGAAGGGAAGGGAAGGAAAGGAAAAAAAAGAAAGGAAAGGAAAGGAAGAAGGGAAGGAGGGAGGGAGAGGGAGAGAGGGAGCAAAGGAAGGAAGTTAAGGAAGGAAGGAAAGCAGGCAGGCAGGCTAGGAGCTGTGTTTTTTAAAAGATCAATAAACTTCAAAAAAAAAAAACCAAACCTTTAGCCAGACTAATCATAAAAAAGAGGACTCAAATAAAATCACAAATGAAAGAGGAGAAATTACAACTGACACCATAGAAATACAAAGAATTACAAGGGAATATTATGAAAAATTATATGCCCCAAGATTGGGAAACCTAAAAGAAATGGATAAATTCCTAGAAACATATAAACTACAAAAACCGAAATAGGAAGAATTAGAAAATTTGAACAGACAAATTAGAAGTAACAAAACTGAATCAATAAAATAAATCCCAACAAGTGAAAAGTCCAGGACCAGATGGCTTTACAGGTGAATCCAGAAAATATTTAAAGAAGAATTAGGACCTATTCTTCTCAAACTTTTTGAAGAAACAGAAGAAGAAGGAAAGCTTTCACATTCAGTCTATGAGGCCAGCATGAAGCTGATACCAATGCCAGATAAAGACACTACAAAAAAGAAAACTACAGGCCAATATCTCTGATGAACATAGAAGCAAAAATCCTCAACACAATATTAGCAAATCAAATCCAGAAATATATTTTAAAAATTATTCAACATGATCAAGTGGGATTTATACCTGAGATGCAAGGATGATTCAAAATTTGCAAGTCAATCAAGCATTATACATCACATCAACAAGGGAAAAAATAAAAATCAAAAGATCATTTCAATAGATGCAAAAAGAGCATTTGACAAGTATAATATACATTCATGATAAAACTCTCAACAAAATAGATGTAGAAGGAACCTCAACAAAACATACACCATATTCAAAAACCCACAGCTAACATCATACTCTATGGGGAAAAACTGGGAATTTTTCCCTTAATGTTAGGATGATGTCAAGAATATCCAGTGTCACAATTTATTCTATATAGTACTAGATGTCTTAGCTACAGCAATCAGACAAGAAAAAGGAATAAAATTCATGTACATTGGTAAAGAAGAAGTGAAACTCACTCCTTGGAGATGACATGATACTACATAGAGAAAACCCTTAGAACTCCATCAAAATATGACTGGAAACGATAAATGAATTCACTAAGATCACAGGATACAAAATCAATGTACAGAAGTATGTTGTGTTTCTATATACCAATAATGAGACAACAGAAGGAGAAACTAAGAAAACAATCCCATTTACAACTTCACTGAAAATAATGAAATACCTAGGAAGAAACTCAACCAAGGAGGTGAAAGACCTACTCTGAAAACTGGAAAACACTGATGAAAGTAATTGAAAATCACACAATCAATGGAAAGATAGTCCATGCTCATGGATTGGAAGAAGAAATATTATTAAAATGTCTTATACTACACAAAGCAATCTAAGCATTTTATGCAGTCCCTATAAAAATAGTAATAGCATTTTCACAAACAAACAAACAAAAAAAACACAAAACAAACAAACACAAATAACACAAAACAACACAAAAAGCACACACACACACAAAACTCAAAACAAACAAAACCTAAAATTTTTATGGAAACACACACACACACACACACACACACACACAAAAGCCTAATAGCCAAAGCAAACTTGAAAAAGAACAGAACTGGAGTTATCACAATTCCAGACTTCAAGTTATATTACCAAGCTGTTGTAATCAAAACAGTATTGTACTGGCAGTAAAGTAGACGTATGGATCAATGGAACAGAATAAAAAACCCCAGAATAAACCCATGATTCAATTATTCTTTCACAAATACATAATGGGAAAAGTCTTTGCAGGTTGGGAAAACTGGAAAGCCATATGCAAAAGAAGGAAAGGAAACCACTTTCTTACACCGAAAAAAAAAAAAAAAGGATTTTCTTTCACCAAACAAAAAAATGGATTTGAGCCCTAAATGTGACCCTGAAACCATAAAAATCCTAGAAGAGAGCACAGGCGGTAATTTCTCTGACATTGGTTATAGCAATATTTTTCCTGATATGTTTCCTGAGGCACAGAAGCAAAAGCAAAAATAAACTATTGAGACTACACCAAAATTAGAAACTTCTGCCCAGTGAAGGAAATAATCAATAAAAAACTAAAAGACAATCTACCAAAGGAGATAAGATATTTTCAAATGACATATTAATAAAGGGTTAATATCTAAAGTATACACAGAATTTACACAACTCAACACTGAAAAAAAAGCAATTCAATTAACAAATGGGCAAAAGACATGAACAGACATTTCTCCAAAGACATCCAGATGGTCATCAGACACATGAAAAGATGTTCAACATCACTCATCATTAAGGAAATGTAAATCAAACTAAAATGATATATGATCTCACACCTGTCATAATGGCTAAAATCAAAAACCAAAGAAACAATGTGTTCGTGAGGATGTGGTGAAAAAGGAACCCTACTCATACATTGTTGGTTGAATCGCAAACTGGGGCAGCCACTGATGAAGACTGTAGGGAGGTTTCTTAAAAACTTAAAAATAGTGCTACCATATGATCCATTAATTCCACTACTGGGCATTTACCCAAAGAATATGAAAACAATAATTTGAAAAGATATGTGCACCTCTATGCTTTTGCAGCACTATTTACAATGGCCAAAATATAGAAGCAGCTCAAGTGTTCATGGATAGGCGAATGGATAAAGATGTGCTAAAGAAGATTTGAATGGATAAAGAAGATTCAAAAGATGAATGGATTAGGAAGAAGATATAATAGAAAAATACAATAGAAGATATAATATGTGTGTGTGTGTGTGTGTGTGTGTGTGTGTGCGTAACTTAGCTATAAGAAAGAATGAAATCTAGCCATTTGAATCAACATCGATGGATATAGAGCTAAGCAAAATAAGTCAGAGAAGGACAAATTCCATTTGACTTCATTCACATGTGGAATTTAAGGAACAAAACCAGTGAACGAAGGAAAAAAAGATACCAAAAAACTGATCTTAACTTACAAGAACCAAGTAAGTGATGGTATCAGAGGAGAGGTGGGTGAGGGGATGGCTGAAATAGGTGAAGGGGAGAAAGACCATGCTTACCTTGAAGAGCACTGAGCAATGTATTGAATTGATGTATGACTGTATTGTACACATAGAACTGGTATAACAGTATATGTAGACTACACTGGATTTAAATTTTTAAAAAATGTACTTAGAGTCAATTTAAAGAAGAAAACATAGAAAAAGGAAAAAAGAAAAAAGTATTAACCAATATTCTTGAAAATTAAGGAAAGACTAGGGAGTTTTCCAAATTAAAGGAGACTAAAACATTATGGTAATTAAATAACATGTAGTTTTAAATAGTATTTTTTCTATAAGGAAAATTTTTAGTCACGGGTGAAACAAATAGGATTGGAGAATTTCATGTTGATAATGTATCATTGTTAATGTCCTGACACTAATGGTTATAGCATGTTTTTCTAGTAGAATATAATTTTTGATATAAACACATACTTATATATTGACAGAGCATCAAATGGTGCAGGAATAAAAGATATTCATTGTCTATTTGTTGTTTTTTTTTGTTATATTTTATATTGTTTCAAAATTTAAAAAGTAACAAAACATTTAAGTATTGTTATCTACCTCCAATTTGGGGCATAGGTCACAAAGTTAGTGAAATCCTAACATTTACTAAGAAAGCAAGAGAGAGTTTCCTTAGGGATAAACCACCTTAATGTGTAGAAATGATCATACTGTCCCAGGGAACTGGAATATCTGAAATTCTTCTGGCATTTAGTATAGAGTTTAAAATACTTCTAGTTCTCTTTGGGAGCATATCTGTTTTGTTTTGTTTTGTAGTTAAAGAAATTCAGTTTTGTGCTTAAAGCAATTCAGTTTTTCTTTCTTTCCTTTTTTGTTTGTTTTTGGTGGTTGTTTTATTTCTTACATAACTGATATTCCTGACATGAGTCTCGAGAGGTCATTTATAGGTCATTTATTTTTCTTTTCTTCTTCTTCTTTTTTTTTTTTAATTAATCCCTTGTGTGTCTTTTGAGAAAAGTGATAAAACTGTACCTTTTGTTAGTGCACAATATGAAGCAAGAAATCTTTGTTACAAAATTTGGGTTCCTTTCATGTGAGGGATTTTCCAAAACATACTTTCATTTACAGCATTACATTTCCATTTAGAATTTTTATGGAGACATTCAGCTTTTTAATATATAAGAAAAGAAGATAGAAAATGAATCTTACCTAGCCTGAAAGAAGATTCTAATTTTATGTAATATCTGGATTCTGTCATTTTAATGAGTATCAGTGGAAGTGAAAGTAATTAACAGATGCATATAATTTTGAGAATGCATATGTTTTTAGAATCCTTCTTGAGAGAGAATAGTCATCATTTAGTTTTGACCACTGTTTCTACCATATTCCTATAAGGGGAAAATTATATGAATGTATTTGAGATATGGTAAGTCACTTAAAATTTGCAATAAATATCTAGATCATAAATGAAAGCATTCTCACAAGTAAAAGTCAGGTAATCCACTGACTTTTGAACTGTCATTTACTTTTCTGTTTTTATGTAAATGCAATAGTCAAAGCTTCATGATTAAATTCAATTAATATGAGAAGACTGATGCATTTGAGACCAAGGAAAAAGAATAATTAAGTGAAATGAGATAAAGGAACAGTGCAGAAGTACTGCATCAGAACAAAATAATAATATATATCAGAATATTTCAATCATAGAGAAAATATGTAACTGTGATTATATCTATATATTACAAATTTTTAAATGTTTTAATGAGCTAAGAATTTTTGAAGAATATTACATATAAACATTGGTATTAATTTTCTAGGTGTTATAAGAATTTTTTCAATAATTTTTAAGATATAAATAGAAAATAAATTTAAAGTCAAGCTTATGTTCTATTTAGAACACTGAAACAGAATTCAGTTCATTTGGAAATGATCAGCTAAAATTTAAGTTATCTTTTAAGTTCCAATAGAAAAAAGAAACAATTAAGTAGTTTTGATACCATAACTAAGGTTTAAATGGAATCATCTGTTAGAGGTTCCTAGGTTGATCTATGCTATAGTTTTAAGTATCAACTGTCTTGTGAAATTAGATCATTTTTTAAACTTATTTATATTTCTGACTATATGTTTTTGTTTTTTGTTTTTTTTTCTGTCTGTACCTTTTTAAAAACTCCTCTTTTTCCATTTCTGGAGTTGTTTTCCTATGTCTATTTCATAATATTCAAATCAGAAATGAGGAATCAGTCAAGAGAGATCAAGTTCATTCTCCTAGGATTGACTGATGACCCACAATTGCAAATTGTTATTTTTATATTTTTCTTCCTAAACTATGTGTTGAGTGTGATTGGGAACTTATCCATCATCCTTCTTACCTTGCTAGATCCCCGCCTCAAGACTCCCATGTATTTTTTCCTCCGAAATTTCTCCTTCTTGGAAGCTTCATTGACAACAGTCTGTATTCCCAGATACCTGATAAGCATCATGACTAAAAACAAAATAATTTCCTACAATAGTTGTGCATCTCAGTTATTCTTTTTCCTCTTATTAGAAATTACAGAATTTTATCTACTGGCTGCCATGTGTTTTGACCGGTATGTAGCAATCTGCAAACCTCTACATTACCCCATCATTATGAACAACAGAGTGTGTTACCAACTTCTGTTCAGCTCGTGGACAATCAGCTTTCTGTTTACATTTCCACCAGTGGCCTTGGGACTGACACTGGATTTCTGTGCTTCCAAAGTAATTGATCATTTCATGTGTGACACTTCCCCCGTGCTGCAGCTTTCCTGTACTGACACTCATTTACTGGAATTACTTTCATTTGCCTTAGCTATTGGAATACTCATGATCACGTTGCCTTTAGTAATTCTTTCCTACACATACATTATCAAGACCATTCTAAAACTCCCCTCTGCTCAGAAAAGAACAAAGGCTTTTTCTACATGTTCTTCTCATATGATTGTAGTCTCCCTTACTTATGGTAGCTGTATCTTTAATTACATAAAGCCAACAGCAAAGGAAAGGGTGACTTTATCCAAAGGTGTAACTGTTATTTACACCTCAGTTGCCCCTTTATTAAACCCTTTCATTTACACTCTCAGAAACCAGCAAGTGAAACAAGCCTTGAAGGATATACTCCAAAAGATTTTCTCTTTTTTCAAAAAATGAAGAGGAAATTTAATTTTAAAATCTTAGATAAAAAGTAAATAAAAATTTTGACTCATTTTATAAGCTTACTTAATCTATTCTTCAAATAGTCCATCTAATACTTATACCCCATAATATTTAACCACACCTGTCACCACAATTCATCTTTTTCCTCCTACTCTATGATTAACAGTCCTGTGCTAAAGTATGTGTAGTCACTTGAGTTATCAACACAAATGTGAAATTTCTTTTACTCTACAAAACATGGTTCTGACCTCCTCAAAAAAATGATTTTAAATAGATATTCACTATAAAAATTTCAAATAAGTATACAGACATCAATATAACAACATGCACTACTATTGGAAGTCTAGGAAGTTCTTCAAATGTCACACAAATGTTTTCAACAAAGCAAGAAAAGAAGGTAGGCTTCAAGTCATAAATAGCTCATATGTTCTAAAATGTAACAGAACTTTATCTGGTATGTCAGTAGACCTGAAAATTTGGAGTGAGTAAGAATCACACACCTGGTTGGCTTATTTAATGGCAAAGTCAATATCCTCATCCTTAAAATGTCTTTTTTAAAAGATTTTATTTATTCATTTGACAGAGAGAGAGAAAGAGAAAGAGACAGAATGAGCATAAGCAGGGGAAGAGGCAGAGGGAGAGGGAGAGGGAGAAACAAACTCACTGCTGAGCAGGACAGTGGGCTGGATCCTAGGACCAGGAGATCATGACCTAAACTGAAGGCAGATGCTTGACCATGTGAGACACCCAGGTGCCCCCCTAAAATGTCTTTTTAACTTAGCAGGAGTAAAGTATAGAAACATGGACTATGGGTGATTCTGCTGTAGGTGTTTCCTATGAGAGTTTTCTTTTTTGATATAAAAACCTATGTGAGCAGATTTTTATTTTATTAAGATTATTATGTTAAATTTATTGAGGATGGGTTTTTGGATGTTAGAGTCAGGAAGACAAGTTAAATGGCTAATACTTCAAACTAAAGGAGTTACTTGAGAATTGAAATGCAATAGTGTCAATGAATCTGAAGCTCTGGAAAATGGTTCCATAGATATTAGGAAAACAAACTGAGAGGAATGGTTGAACATTTGGCTATACAGGATAAATGGAAAAAGATTTTAAAAACTAAAATGTAGCTTCCTTAAACCTTCATGCTACCGTTCCTGCACATACTCCCTTATATATTCAATATTTTTAAAGAAGGCAGTATTACTTGTATCTGGTCGGATTAAAAAAAAAAAGTACCTACAAAGAAATCTGTGAAATATATAGAGTTCCATATTGGGTATACTATGCCACCTGAGAATTATGAGTGCAAAAATCATTAAGGTATTTAATGCTGTAACACCTATCCATGTGACTCTGAGAAGAAAACAATCTAAGTTCAGGTTTGTGTTCTGATTTATTTTACTATTTTAAGCCAACACTGTTAAGCATCTTCTTTTCTAAGGTAACTACAAGGGAATAAGTTCATGTTATGATATTCAAGCCCCCAAAGCTTTCCAGTAAGCTCTTAAAAACTATTAGAACTTTATTAGATATTGTTTGAGAATATTTTCCTCATTTTTTATGTTGTCTTTTCATTTTCCTTACAGGGTCCTTTGGTTACAGAATTTTTAATTTTGATGAAGTCAATTTTTTTTTAGTTTTTATTTTGTTGCATGTGCTTTTGGTATCATATTTAAAACACCATTGCTTAACCCAAAGTTGCAAGGAGGTACACCTACCATTTATTCTAAGAAATTTCTAGTTTTGTATCTGACAATTAGGTCTTTGGTTTCTATTGAGTTAATGTTTCCTTACAGTTTCAGGTAGAGATTAAAGTCACATTTGCATGAAAATAGTTATCACAACGTGATTTGCTGAAAGGCTATCATTTCCCCATTCAATAATCTTGGGACACTTGTTAAAAATCAATTGACCATAAATGTATAGGTTATTATAGGACTCTCAGTTTTATTCCTTTGTGCTATTGGTCAGTTGCTATGCCAGTATCACACTCTCTCTATCACTGTACTTTTATAATAAGTTATGAAATTGGAAAAGATGACTATTTCAACTTTCTTCCTTTTTCACTGATGTTTTGGCTATTCAGAGTCCCTTGCAATTCCATACGAATTTTATGATCAAATTGCTCACTTACACAAAAAGAGCAGCTGAAAATTTAATAATGATTTTGTTGAATCTGTGGATTAGTTTGGGAACTATTACCATCTAATTCAATGTCAGGTCTACTCTCCAATACATACACACATACATAGTTTGTCGTTATTTATCTATAACTTCTTTAATTTTTTAAAAAAATTTTGTTAATTTATTGGTACAATGTTGCACTACCCTGGTTAAAATCACATAAAATAACTCCTACAACTGAACAATAAGAAAGAACAAACACTCAACAAAACATAGACAAGGGACTTAAGGAAGATATACAACAGGAAAAAAGCACATGAAAAGATGTTCAAGAACAGTACTACCACTTTACAGCCAGTAAGACAGTTATAATACGTATTTGTATGGGTGTCTGCTTGTGTGTGTGTGTGTACATATGTATATGTACATTATGTATACTCTACATAAGTGCTACTGTACAGAATAACAAGTGATAATGTACAGAATTTGAAAGCTTCATATACTGCTAGTGCGTATGTAGAATGTGCAGCCACTTAGAAAATTTGGCAGTTCATCAAGAAGATAAATATAGAGTAACTATATAACCCAGAAATTCTACTTCTAGGAACTGAAAACATACGTTCACACAAAAACTTCAACACACACTTTCATAGACACATCTTGCATAAGAGTAAAAATATAGAAAAAAAACAACAAGTAAACTTCAAGTGATGAATGTATAAACAAAATGTGATACAGGTAAATTTCATTCATTTTCATTTTATTGTCTTTTGCTTTGCTGTACTATCCATATACTACGTTTCCTACAAATTGAAGGTTTGTGATAATCCTACATTAAGCAAGTCTATTAGTGCCATTTTCCAACAGCATTTGCACACCTCTGTATTATATTGTGGTAATGCTCACAAAACACAAGATTTTTCATTATTATTATATTTGTTATGGTTATCTGTGATTGTGATCTTTGATGTTGCCATTGTAATTATTTTGGGACACCATAAACACTGCCCACATAAGACAGCAACTCTAATCGCCAAATGCTCTGTGTGTTCCTATTGCCCCACTGGCCAGCTGTTTCCCCTTCTCTCTCCTTCTCTTCTGGCCTCTCTATTCCTTGACACACACACCAATATTGAAATTGGACTAAATAATGACCCCACAGGACCTTTAAGTATACAAGTGAAAGGAAGAATCACCTGTCTCCCACTTTAAGTCAAAAGCTAGAAATGATTAAGCTTAATGAGGAAAGCATATAAAAAGCCAAGATAGGCCCAAATCTGGTTCTCTTGCACTAGTTAGCCAAGCTGTGAATACAAAGATAAAGTTCTTGGGGGCCTGGGTGCTCAGTTGGCTAAATATCTGACTCTTGGTTCCTGATCAGGGCATGATCTTGTGGTTGTGGGATTGAGCCCTGTGTCTGGCTCTCAGCTCAGTGTGGGACCTACTTCAGATTCTTTTTCCCTTTCTCTTTCCTGATCAATCTCTCAAACAAATAAATAATCTTTAGAAAGAGGAAAAAAAAAAGAGAAGAAAAAGCTCTTGAAGGAAATTAAATGTGCTATTCCAGTGAACACCTGAGTGATAAGAAAGGCAGAAGCAGCCTTATTGCTGATAGGGAGAATGTTTTAGTCTACTAGATAGAAGATCAAACAAGCCACAGTATTTCATTAAACCAAAGCCCAATGCAAAGCAAGGACCTAATTCTTTTCCATTCTATCAAGACTAAGAGTGGTGAGGAGGCTATAGAAAAAAAGCCAAAGCAAGCAGAGGTTTGCTCATGAGGTTTAAGGAAAGAAGCCATCTACCTAACACAAAATTAAAAGGTGAAGCAGCAAGGACTGATGTAGTACCTGAAGTGAATTATCCAGACGATCTAACAACTAATGAAGGTGACTACACTAAACCACATACCTTCAATGTAGATGAAAAAGATTTATAGTGAATGAAGATTCTATCTACCACTTTTATAGCTAGAGAAGAGTAGCCAATGCCTGGCTTCAAAGCTTCAAAGTCTAGGCTAACTCTTTTGTTAAGGCTAAGGCAGCTAGTGACTCTAAATTGAAGCCAATGTTCACTGACCATTTTGAAAAATCTAGGTCTAAGAATTATGCTAAATCTACTCTTCTGGAGTTCTATAAATGGAATAACAGAGCCTGGATGGCAGCAATTCTGATTATAACATGGTTTATTAAAGATTTTAAGCTCACTGTTGAGACTTACTGCTCAGTAAAAGATTCCTTTCAAAATATTCTTGTTCATTGATAATGCACCTGACCATTCCAGAGCTCTGATGGAGATGTACAATATGGTTAATGTTGTTTTCATGACTCCTAACACCACTATTCTGCAGGCCATAAATAAACCTCATATAAATTAAGGCGTAATTCTGACTTTCAAGTCTTATACTTTTAGAAATACATTTCATAAGGCTAGAGATGCCATGGATACTGATTTCTCTGATGGTTCTGGGCAAAGTAAATAGAAAATTTTCCTGGAAAGGATTTATCACTCTACATACCATATAGAACATTTTTTGAATCATAGGAAGAGGTCAAAAAGAGTCAATATGAACAGGACTTTGGAAGAATTTGATTACAATATATAGTATTTATAAATTTTGTCAGTTATTGTTCTGTGTAGAAATAATTGAACCCCAGACTTGGCTTAGATTCATTTATATTATAATGAAAGTGATTCTTGGAAGAAATTCAAGGTATGATTTATTTATTTCTGTATTTGGGGAATCCTTCCATATTTTAAACCATTTATAAATTAAGGATTTCTGATACATTCTAGTTGTGTCCATGTAAACAAATGTATTAAGTATGTCTTACATAAAAGCAAATATAATCATTTAAATCCAACAAATTTGTACAACTATTGACGAAGCATATATAGAATATCTGCATCATACTTAATAATTTCTTTGGCCTCTTCCCAGCCATTCCCTCTGGTCTCCATGCCTGCAAGTGGATTCAGATAAACACAGATGTCTTTGGGCCACAGAAATCACTTTTCTTTTTCTGGAATTTCTTTTAAAAGAAATCACAAATTGTGAATGTTGAAGTCTGGTTTCTCTTGCTCAGCCATATTTTGGAGATTCACCCATTTTATTGTGTGAATCCTTAAGTTCTTTCCTTTTTGCTCATGCAATTTGACCAAATCTACATTTAGCATATTTGGCTTAGCAAATTCAGAATCTCTGGCATCCTTCTGTCTTAGCCGGCTTTCCCTCCCCAATTCCCACACATTGGTGTTCTTATTCCCTGAGGAATCTCTCCACAAGACAGAATCATTTGATTTGATCAGTGTAATATCAAGCACACACCACATTCTGAAATGCCAATCCCTAAAAGCCTGTATCCTCCCAAATTGTCCTTCTGAAATAAGTGTCTGCCAAAGGAAAATTAATTGGGGCAGGGAGGTTAGTCCCCTATGCCTTAGTGACTCTACTCCTCAATTCCCATTCTCTATGGCAGCTGGAATTACAGAATTACAGGAATTGTCTTTAGAGGAAAGTAAGAAGGATGCATGAAGAGGAACACCATTCTCTTTATTGGGATAAACAAAACACATTTTGTTTATCCCAACTGCTAATTAACATCTTCTGCTCTTCTTTTTGATGCAGCATGTTGCAAGACTCAACCTACTTTTCTCCTTTGTGCTAGTCGCTACTTGATCTTTTGGGGTTTACACCCACAAAGAGTTGCTGTGGAATAATACACTGCCTTACCTCCTGTCTTTGCTAACATCTCATGAATCAGTATATTTGGTTTAAGGCTATACTGCCAGTTATATATGGAATCACAAAATGTTGTAATTATGAGAAATCATAAATTTACAAATTCTTACAGCATGGATCACTTGTCAGTCAGGATTCAGGTGAAGGTAGGATTTCTGTAAGTCCTTTGGAAAGAAAGAAGATATTGGAGGAATTTTAGCTTTTAAAAATAATGAAAGAGATAGGTATGGAAGGAAAACTTTGAGCACCAGAGAGAATGTTGAGGAAACTAATACCAAAGTATGTTGAAGCCCTGAGAGAATGCTTCAAAAAAGCTTAATGGGAAATTATAGTGACTCAGTTATTTCTGAGAAAGCATCTACTAATAGTATTATCAATAAAGTTGGTAGTTTTCAAGTTCTTTTGAAAATCCACTATGAATCTAGGTTATGTGCACCAATCTGGGTACAAAGTGGAAAGCAATATCCTCTGCTTCCCTTTCAATCTCCAAATTTTTCACCAAGTCCTATCACTGGCAAATCATAAATTAGAAAAGTAGAGGGAGGGGAACTCTCAGAAATAGCATCCCAGTTTTCTCCACAGCACTGAGAACAACTGAGAGAGTAAAATGTGATGTTGAGTTGGCAACAGATAGTTCAATGCAGATACTTTGAAAATAACCAAAAAAGGAGTCTCAGGAATTGCAAATGAGTGCTTTTTTCACTGGCTCTACCAAAGTATGATATCAATATTGGGGGCAATGTAGCAGAAATGAGATGCAGGCCCCTGGTGTCTCAATCAACTAAGCATCCAACTCTTGGTTTTAGCTCAGGTCATGATCCAATGGGTCCTGGGATCAATCCCCATAGGATCTGCTCTCAGTGGGGAGACTGCTTGAAGATCCTCCCTGTCTGTGCCTCCCCCCACCTGTGCTCTCTTTTCCTCTCCCTCTTTCTAAATTAAATAAATAAATCTTTAAAAAGAAAAAAAAATGAAGAGAAGAGATTCATCTTTCACCCTCTTGTTCAATTTAACCCCAGTATGTAGGACACTATGTCAAGATCCTGAGATTATGAATGCTTAAATGCATGTAACTCCCTCATGTTATTTCTAATACATTTGGCAACCTGGTTGAAAATTACATTACATTACAGGATAAAATATATCCTATATGTAGGATATATTCAAGAGCTTCTCTTGAAGGAAAGAAGGAGAAGAAAAGTGAAAAAGTTGGTAACAAATTATAATATTAATAAGTAGTGTAACTGGGACTTATCCCTTGATTTCTCTTTCTGCTGATTCATTATTGGTTTCCAGAAATGCAACAGATTTTTGGGCATTGATTTTGTTTGTTTGTTTGTTTGTTTTATCCTGCAACTTTGTGTATCAGTTCTAGGAATTTGTGTTATGAGTTCTAGGAAGTTTTTCACAGGGTCCTTCAGGTTTTGTACATAGAGCATCTTGTCATCTGTGAATAGAGAAAGTTTTACGTCTTCCTTGCAGATTTCAATTCCTTTTATTTCTCTTGTTGTCTGATTCCTGTGGATATGATTTCCAGTACTATGTTAAATAAAAGTGGTGAGAGTGGACATTCCTTCTTGCTCCTAACTGTAGAGGAAAAGCTCTCTGTTTTTCCCCATTTAGGATGATATCAGCTGTAGGTTTTTCATATATGGCCTTTATTAAGTTGAGATATGTTCCCTTTAAACCTCATTTGTTGGATTCACACTTAAATTTAAATAACTACATGTGTAACATGAAACTTATTCTAGCAAGAATGACACTCATTAACAGTTAAAATACACTTACTACTATGAAGATGTAACACAGGGAATTACATACATTTGAGAAAACCAGAGAATCAAGAAGACTGCATTAAAGGGTACAATTTAACTAATATTAACAAAAACAAATGAACAAACAAAGAGACAAAAAGCAGAAACAGACCATAAATACAGACAACAAACATGTGGTTGCCAGAGGGGGGAGGGTACAAAATGGATGAAGAAAAGTTAGAGGTACAGGCTTCCAGTTCTGGAATAAATGAGTCACAGGAATAAAACATACAGCACAAAGAATACAGCCAATCCTATTGTGATAGGATTGGTAACAGATCATAACTACACTGTGATCAACATAGCATAATGTATAAACTTGTCTATTTCTTATGCTTTCCTCCTGAAACTAATATAACAATGTAACTAATATACTAATGTAACTAATAGTTGTGTGTCAGTTATACTCAATGTAAACAAACAAATAAATTAGCATTGATGAGTGATTAGAAGTGAATTGAGATGCCAAGGAAACAACTTCCATCAAGGAAAATAACATATGTGAGAGTGAATGACTTTCATTTATGATTTCACTTAATCTTTAAAATGATGAGTCCCAGCTGTATAAGTTGACAAGGAATGATACCCATTACATATTGTTAACTGAAAAAAAAGGGGGTGGGGAGAAAAATTGCTGAATATTTTCTGTAGCAAAATTGTATTACTGTATTAAAAAAAATTTGTGCTCCCATTATGTGGATATTGACTGTGTACGAAATTTCTGATAGAATGTACTATAAATATTTGATACCTGTTAATTTGAAGATTTGAGGGCAAATGGAGGATGACTTAGAAATATGAGTCATTCCATCTGTCATTATATACCACTGATATGGTAATTGATTCTCTGACACTTATTTCTCATGGCATTAAGTCTATATAACTCTTAACACTAAAAACTTAAAAACTGAGCTTCAAATACCATTCTGATTTTTAAAAATATTACAATTTTTTCCTGAATCATTCATTCTTCTTTGTGCTGATAGGGATGTATAAATGAATAAAACCTGAATGCTACCCTCAATGAAATGTTGGAGCTCAGCTCTGTATTTAATGAACTAAAAGGAATTGAGAATAAATTATCTCCTGAGTGAAGACCGAGTGCCACAGGCATACTAGAAAAAATCACTATAGCCAAGGGGCAACTAGGTTTATTGGATACGTTGGTAGATATACTTTTGCTTTTATCTCACTATGTTGCTTTGTTTTCTGGAATGTGTATATCATGACATCACTATACCTCTTGGGCCCATCTTTCCTGAACCTGGCCTTTCTTTATTCTGGCCTTTCATTCATTTATATAGTGACTAGGGAAAGTAAATTTGTTTCATCTTTTGATAGTTTTCAATCCTCATCTTACCCAGAGAATTTTGAAGCGGTTTACATTTCAGTCATGAAGCAGTATTCTCTGGAAATTTACATAAAGAATTCTCAGGGTTACAATAGTAGCTTTTTAGAATTTAGGTCAACAATAGTTATGATTATATGGAAAGATAAAATAGATAAAGAAAAAATCCTTAATTATAGGAGAGGTTGTAGAAAACTCAACAACAATCAATCTATGCAATCAAGCCTGCATTTTCTCTGTGTGCAAGGCATTTATGTAAAAGAGGAAGGGTGAATTCCTGACAAAAAGTCTCCAGAAGTAGTTTATAATGCATTTCTTCTCACATCTTGAGTAAATTAAGAAAATATGGGATTATATTTCTGTCTGTAATCATTGACATATCATAAATTAAGTATGTTCTGTATTTGCTAATAAATATATTTTTATCTTTCTCCCATTCAAAAGGTTATTTTTTGGAATAGATTGCAATGATCCCCAAATTATCACTTCAACATATTTACTATTTCTAATTTTTTGTTTATTTTTGTTGTTTTTGTTTTTCTTGTTTTGATTTTTTGTTTTATTTAAATTCAATTAATTAACATATAATGTATTATTTGTTTCAGGGAAACAGGTCTGTGATTCTTCAGTCTTATATAATACCCTGTGCTCATTACAACATATATTCTCCCCAATGTCCTTCGCCAAGTAATCCCATCCTGCCAACCCCTCCTCTATAGCAACCCCCAGTTTGTTTCCTTAAGATTAATAGTCTCTTATGGTTTGTCTCCCTCTCTGGTTTCATCTTGTTTCATTTTTTCCCCTCTTCCCCTATGATCCTCTGTCTTGTTTCTTAAATTCCACATCAGTGAGATCATGTGATGATTGTCTCTCTCTGACTGACTTATTTCATTTAGCATAATACCATCTAGTCCCATTCATGTTGCTGCAAATGGAAAGATTTCATTTTTTATGGCTTTGTAATATTCCACCTTATAATATTCCACATCTTCTTTATCCATTCATCTGTGGAGGACATCTGGGCTATTTCCACAGTTTGGCTATTGTGGACATTGCTGCTATAAATATTGAGGTGCAGGTACACCTTCAGATCACTACCTTTGTATCTTTGGGATAAATACCCAATAGTGCAATTGTTGGGTCATAGAGTAGCTCCTTTTTCAACTTTTTGAGGGACTTCCATACTGTTTTCCAGAGTGGCTACACCAGTTTTCAGTGTAGGAGTGTTCCCTTTTCTCTGTATCCTCACCAACATCTCTTGTTTCCTGGCTTGTTAATTTAGCCATTCTGAATGGTGGGAGGTGGTATCTCATTGTGGTTCTCATTTGCATTTCCCTGATGCCAAGTGATGTTGAGTACTTTTTCATGTGTCTGTTGGTCATTTGTATGTCTTCTTTGCGGAAATGTTTGTTCATGTCTTCTGCCCATTTCTTGACTGTATTACTTGCTCCATGGGTGTTGATTTTGTTAGATCCTTTATAGATTTTGGAAATGAACCCTTTATCCCATATGTTACTTGCAAATATCTTCTCTCATTCTGTCAGTTGTCTTTTGATTTTATTGACTGTTTTCTTTGTTGTGCAAAAGCTTCTGATCTTGATGAAGTCCCAATAATTCATTTTTGCCTTTGTTTCCCTTGCCTTTGGAGATATGTCTAGCAAGGAGTTGTTGCTGTCAAGGTTGAAGAGGTTGCTGCCAGTGTTCTCCTCTAGGATTTTGATGGACTTCTGTCTCACACTGAGGTCTTTCATCCATTTTGAGTCTATTTTTGTGTATGTATGGTGTAAGGAATTTTCCCAACACCATTTGTTGAAGAGACTGTCCTTTTTTGATTGGATATTCTTTCCTGTTCTGTCAAAGATTAGTTGACCATAGAGTTGGGGGTCCATTTCTGGGTTCTTTAGCATGTTCCTTGATCTGTTTTCTGGTAGTACCAGTACCATGCTGTCTTGATGATTACAGCTTTGTAATAGAGCTTGACATCAAGAATTGTTTTGCCACAGCTGTGATTTTCTTTTTCAACATTACTTTGGCTATTTGGGGTCTTTTCTGGTTTCATACAAATTTTTGGATTATTTGCTCCAACTCTATGAAAAAAGTTGATGGTATTTTGATAGGGATTACATTGACTGTGTAGATTGCTCTAGGTAGCACAGGCATTTTAACATCATTTGTTCTTCCAATCCGTGAGCATGGAACATTTTTACAATTCTTTGTGTCTTTCTCAATTTCTTTCAGGAGTATTCTATAGTTTTCTGAGTACAGATTCTTTGCCTCTTTGGTTAGGTTTATTCCTAGGTATCTTATGATTTGGGGTGCAGTTGTAAATGGGATCAATTCCTTACTTTCTCTCTCTTCTGTCTCATTACTGCTGTATAGAAATGGAACTGATTTCTGTACATTAATTTTATATTCTGCCACATTGCTGAATTACTGTATGAGTTGTAGCAATTTTGCGGTGGAGTCTTTGCAGATGACATGATACTCTATGTGGAAAACCCAAAAGAGTGAGCATTTTGATATTTCACTTTGTTCAAAATATGTGTCTATTTCTAAAGGAAGACAATGCTGATCATCAGAAAAAAAATTAAAACAGGAAAATAAGGCACAATACAGCACTGACACTTATCACCTACTCACTTGCCCAGTTCATGTTATAAAATAAAGATCAGCAAATATTGGGAACCTATATGACAAAGGAAATTCTGGTTATCAAGTTAAAAAGAGAACAACACAGGTGAAAGCCATATAGACTAGTTTTGCAATTTGTGTTTTCTATAAAGTAAATCTTAGAATTTTCTTTATTCTACCTATTTATTCTTCTAGAAAGAAGGCAATGAGATATGTTGGAATTTAAAACTCCTTTATGAATTCCTTCTTGTTCTCAAACAAGTTTAAAATTGAAAAGACCAAGTGAACATAGTTGAAAACAAAATTAATTGTTAATTTACAAAAAGAACATTAAAATGATAAAAATAGATCAATATGTAATATGAACTATATTATTGATATAGGTTTATCTATGTGAGTATTAATTGGTGTCTCTGGCTTCACTAGTGTTTCCCACAAATTAAGACAATTACTTTTATTTACAACCAAGATAAATCTAGTCTTATATTTCCATGATTGGAAACACATTTATTTCTGCAGAGCATATTTAAAAGAATGCACCTTAAGAATAAAATAATTAAGCTAGGGACACCTGGGTGGCTCAGTTGGTTAAGAAGCTCCCTTCGGCTCAGGTCATGATCCCGGCATCCTGGGATAGAGTCCCATGTCGGGCTCCTCGGCAGGGAGCCTGCTTCTCCCTCTGCCTCTGTCTGCCACTATGTCTGCCTGTGCTCGCTCGCTCTCTCTCCCCCTCTCTCTCTGGCAAATAAATAAATTAAAAAAAATAATTAAGCTATTCTTAAGGTCTCTAATTGTGTTGGGTCTTTAATTTCCATCAAAGCCTTAAAAAACAAGAAAGTATTTTAAAGGCCTCAAAATTAAAACTCAAAATTAGATACGTCACTCCTAAGAGCACACAATCTTGGAAACTGGAACATGGTGTCTCAATATGTAAATCCAAATATAATTACTGTGTTGCTGTAGAAACATAATTAAGAGAGCTACTGCACATATTGACAATTTGGGTACAGGTACAGGTCTTACATAAAGGCACTCAAGAGGGGACTTAACATAGAACTGTGAATACGATTTTCCTTATCAAGAGAGGTTGTGTAAATTATTTGTGACAGACTGAGTGTATATTGCAAAAATGCACACAGGAAAAAGTTCCATTCCTTCATTTCATTGGGACTACTAATATGAACATTAAAATTTTTAAATCTTCAATTCCTTTA
>PISX010020272.1:0-36277 GCA_004024625.1 Mellivora capensis | reverse complement strand
AAAAAAAAAAAATCTTAAAAAAAACAACATAGAACTTTGTAAGCAAAAATAGGAAAAAATATATATATAAAGCATCAAATTTTAAATAAATTTCTTAGTAAATTTAAATTAATATTAATAGTTCATTTTTGGACATTATCTTTGATCTTATAGAGTTTTCAATTCTGATATTACTCTCCACAGAAGTGAATAAGTACTCAAATTATTGTGTTCAACTTTGACTTGCTGAATATGCTTTTCTTAATTTTTAATGGAAATTTTAAAAAGGTATACGAAAATATAGATATTACCTGTCACTCAGCTGAAAAAATCATCAACATTTTGCTAATCTTGTCTATCTCTTCAAAAAAATTCAAGTTCACATAGAAATGTCAACTATATCATTTCATTCATAAGATTCAACACATTTACCCCTCTAATCTCTAACTCTTAAAGGCTATTGAGTTTTACATATCCAGGTTGTCATTACCACATTCAACAAAATTAAAAATAAGATTATAGAATATTGATACTCATTTTATTAATGAGAATATTAAAAGAGTAATCAGAGAGTTTAAGTAGCCTTCATACACCTCACACACTTAATAGGTTTGTCTGCTTCTAAAATCCATATTTTTTTAAAGATTTTATTTATTTATTTGACAGAGAGAGAGATCACAAGTAGGCAGAGAGGCAGGAAGAGGCTGAGGGGGAAGCAGGCCCCCTGCTGAGCAGAGAGTTCAGTGCTGGGCTCTATCCCAGAACCCCGAGATCATGACCCAAGCTGAAGGTAGAGGCCTAACCCACTGAGCCACCCAGGCACCCCTAAAATCCATATTCTTATTAATTCTGCTGTATTCTTGGAGCTACTTATCTCCAACTGTGTAGTTCTTGAAGGCAAAAGCCACCTAGCAATATTTATTGAGTAAATATCCAATAAATATTATTAGGATGAATATTCACTGGTATAAGCCGGGACAAAGTGGTTCTTCATGATATTTCTAAATGTTTCTGAAAATAAATATCAGAGATAAAAGGAATACTAGAGTTTATGATGTTCAATTCTGTGCTTCCCACAACACTCTACTGGATCATCTTTATCAAAATTATCTGGAATTCTTTGTTAAAATACATATTTCTGTATCTGATGGAAACGGGAACTCAGAAGTAGAAACCCAAATCTTCATCTTTAAGAAATGCACATAAAAGGTGGAGAACTACAGAGCCTACAGTCAAAAAGGATCCACAGAGTGGTAACACTGGCAAGTAGGAGTTTCATTAGAAAATAATCCTGGAGCAACTAATTGAGTACCAGAACTTACTGAATCAAAACTACATTTTTACATGGTGCCAAGTACATTCACGTGTGAGAAAAACTTTGAGAAGTACTTTGAAATATATTGGTCTATATAATTCTTAATGACAGTCCAGTCTTTCAATGTTGAATTTCTTAAAAAATGACAAAGTGACTAGTAAAGCAAACAAAAAACCACATGTTAAGCCAATGTATTCACTATTCATTTCTTTGATATAATTACCTTGTCTCCCCACAACCCCAACCACCCCAAATTAGATCCTTTTTTTAATCATATTTTTTTATTAACATATAATGTATTATTAGCTCCGGGATACAGGTCTGTGAATCGCCAGGTTTACACACTTCACAGCACTCACCACAGCATATACCTTCCCCAGTGTCCATAACCCCACCACCATCTTCCAACCTCCCTCCCCCCAGCAACTCTCAGTTTGTTTTGTGAGATTGAGTCTCTTATGGTTTGTCTCCCTCCTGATCCCATCTTGTTTCATTTATTCTTTTCCTACCTCCCAAACCAAATTAGATCCTTTTAACTTTCTAATTCTTGCTAGCTTAATGCTCTCCTCTCAGATGCTTGTGTAATTCACTCTTTCCTACCATTTAATCCTCCAGCAGGTCAGAAATCCCTTATATAATTACCATAATTAACATTGCCTTCCAACAGGCATTCACTATTAGAGTGTTTGCTTAATATTCTTTAATGCACTTTTCACTACCTGAAGTTATTCTATTTGTTTACTTGTTGACCATCTGTTTGTTCCACTAGAACGTCAGCTTCATGTGGATAAAAACCATAACATAAGGAAGCTCTCTCAGTTATGAATTTTCGACTATAGATAATCCTTTTTATTATTTTATATAATTGTTTCAATTAATAGGAATTTCTGTTCCTTGTCGTATTGTTTAGTAATTAACATACGCAATGTGTTCAATTAACTTTCACCCTATTTCAGTTTTCTGTTCTCCCTGCTTTTCCAGTAGCTAAAGTAGTGATATTCTTTGTGCTTATTCACATGACATATGTTTGCTAAATATTTACTTTCTAATGGTATTGACTGATAAGAACAAAGTACGCAAATTTCTCAGAAAAGAAAGAGAAAAAGGAAAAGCTTTAGGTAAAGTACATTATCTTTTCCTTGACTGATCCTTAACCTCAATTGTTCAACAATTAAAATAATGTTTACAATGAAAAGTAAAACATATATAATTAGATCTTACAGAAATAGAATCTTTCAATGATGTCATTCTATGAAATGTGAGGGATCATTGTGGTTCATGGTATAGATAATTCTGAGGATAAGAAATAGGCAAACACACACCTTACAAGATTTGTTTTGAGGGTCCAAAACAAATCTTAACAATTAGTAACAATCCTTAATTAATGTAGATTGCTGTGGATTGCTCTTACATAGTAATCTTGATACTATTTTACATAGTGAAAATGATTTCTTATTTTAGTAAGAAGTTCACGACACAAACACAATATATGTATTTGTTGATACCAAGTTCATATAGTAAATGGGTGTTATTTTCTTTTGGTTTTGTTGTGGTTTGACATAATGTGAAAAAAAAAAACAACTTTGAAATCCTTAGATACTAGCTCTTAATAAGATGATAATATTTGTCCTCCCACTATTCATACTGTACTATACTAAAACTAGTACTACTATTAGTTTATGTCAACCTAGTAAAATGAATCTTAGATATTTTGGTTATTTGACAAATGTAATTAATACACTAAAAAATGCCTAGAAACTTAAAGGCATTGAGGGGAAAAAAAGGTTAGGCCCCTATATACCTAGTTTCAGTGTGCGGCAGAAGTGGGTTAAAATCCAATTCTGACATGTAGTGGTCATGTGATGCTACAGATCACAGTTCTTTGACATTAGGGACCCATTTGGAATCTAAAGATCCCTGCCCAGGGCTTGTGTCAGTCAGTACTCAATGACGGACAAAGGAAACAGTGCATGCAAGCCATAGACAAGTTATATGTTTCTACCTCAAAAGCAGGTAGTAAGGGATAAATAATGCTTTGCACAGTAATAATGTTCCCACAAATAGGCTCTCTACGCTGATTAAATTAAGATCCTGCCGTCTTCCCTTCCAGACAGATCTAAATGCTTAAGAAAAAGGTCTAAAAATGTTGTTTTTCAAAGTAGCCACATGGTGGCAGACTTCAACCAAAAAGGGACGACATGTCTGTAAAAGCCATTTGCAATATCATCTTTTTCTTTAGATCATTTGTAAAAGCCGAAAGTTCGTAAAATTAAACCCAGAACAGGCGCTATATCTTTACTCATCTTTATAGTTCAAAAATGTAAAAAGAGAATTTCATGTATTAAGGAGAATTCTGTTTTGGTATCAGATTGGGTGTGGGAGAGCGCTTTTCCCGTGTTCCAGAGGTTGCTCTGGAGGGTAGAAGATACTCATTTCCTTTCACTGGATAGTTTTCCTCCTCCAAACCTCTTTTTTTTTTTTTTTTTTTTTTTTTTACCAAGTGGAGACAGGTTCTGCCTAACAGGAAAAAATCAATTGTATTATACGCGTTTAAGAACATGATTATTAAAATCAAAATCATAAAAATTCTGGCTTTACTCTTTACATTCTTGAGTGACCTCAGGCAAGTTTGTTAATGTTTCCTGCCTCGGTTTTCTTATTTGTAAAATGAGAATAAAACCATAAGAGACTCTTAATCTCATGAAACAAACTGAGGGTTGAGGTGGAGTGGGTGGGTAGAGATAGGGTGATTGGGTTATGGACATTGGGGAGGGTATGTGTTATGGTGAGTGCTGTGAAGTGTGTAAGCCTGATGATTCACAGACCTATACCCCTGGGGCATATAATACATTACATGTTAATTAAAAAAAACAAAAACAAAAACAAAAACAAAACAAAAAAAACAGAGCAATTGCCTCAAAGGTTTGTTGTGGGAACTGAATATGCATGCAGAGCACTTAGTAAAGACTTGATAAAGCAAACACACAATGCATGCTGTTATTATCATTAATATTAGTTATAATTAACGAAAGGATGGGAAGGAATGAAGGGTTATTAGACTTATCACGTATATCTGAAAGTTAGGAAAATGTCATAGTAAACAGTTGATTTGCAGAATTTTGGAACAGCTCAGTGTCTGGAAAACTCCCACCAGCACATTTTCCCTTTTCCTTCCCAGGTTATCATTCTGCTCTTTTGTTCCTCATTCATACCCACCCCACCCAGCCATGACCCCCTTCATGGACACACAGACACACATGTATGCACACAACAGCTGAAAAAAAAATAGGGCATTGCATCTGGAAACATCAAAGAATACGAATATTATGGTGAGAATTTAAAAACAAAGACAGTTGTCCAATAGAGATACTGAATCATGTGTCTAAGCTATAAATAAAAGAAGGTTGAAAAAAATGCCACTATAGCAAATCTTCTCTTTTCTCAACTTCTACTCAGTGCTCTCAGCGTGGAGAGATGGAAAGAAATACGTCAATGTGGAACTTAGAATTTTCTATCTTTCTCAGAATTCACTATAATTGGTAAAAGAAGATAGTTGTTGGGCCCAGAAGTTATGGGAAGAAAAGCCACAAAAAGAATGGCCATTAAGGAACAGAGATGGCCAGTTGAAATTGTACATTTGTTCCATTTTTCTTATCCCACCTGAGATGGACTAAGAATTTAAATTAGAATGGCCTTTTTATTATCATAGAGAGAGTTAAATATAAACAGTTGTTCATTTCTTCCTTCTTTCATTCATTTACTTATCCATCTATTTATACAAAAAGCATTCATGAGACCCCGTTGTGATTTAGAAGCCAGTGGGTTCTCTGAGTGTATGTCTGTGTGCACACTTTGAGCAAACATGGATGTGATGGTTTAGTGCTGGATCCAAACATGGATGTGATGGTTTAGCTACTGGAAAAGCTGGGAGAATGGAAAACTGAAATTGGGTGAAAGTTAATTGAACACATTGCATATGTTAATTACTAAACAATATGACAAGGAACAGAAATTCCTATTAATTGAAACAATTATATAAAATAATAAAAAGGATCATCTATAGTCAAAAATTCATAAACTGATTGTGTGGCACAGGATGAATTAAGTTGCATTTATAAGGAACATAACACTTTCTCCATGGTATGAGCATTTGATGAATGAACACAAAAAACTAGAAAAAAACTGTCTAGAGTATATAACATTTACCTTCTTTCTCTTAACTCATTTTACTAAAAACTCACTATCATCTATTTTTGAAAAGAATTGTCTCCTTTTTATTAAATGCTTCTTCAAAAGCTCAATTCACATATGATTGTGTATCATAATGTATTATAATAGTCCACCACTAGTCTAGATTTTACCTTTTACTCAAAGTAATTTGAAAATTACTTTTTTACCGTTTTTCCTTCATGTCATATGTATAAAACAGCCCCCCCTTCCTATTGCACATCACTGCCCCCACCAAAATATACAATATGCTCATTGTCTTACACGGAAATTGTTACAGTACAGTATATATGTCAATATATACTCATTGTCTTATATGGGAATTAATACAGCAGACTAAGTTTCAAAGTGAAATTACAATGTTAGGATTTCTATTAATTTTAATCTTATCTACAATCTTATTGAAGATATATATTATTTGCATTTTATATGTTAGTATGGTTTTAAAAGTACTAGAAAAGCAGCTATAAGAAAAGTAAATTAGGATATTAGTTGTCACTGAAAGTTCTGGTCTCTGAGGAGAGCTAGCAGAAAACAACTTCACTTTTTTCTATGTCTACTGCCTCCTTGGACCCCATCTACAGTCTACTTTCTCTCCAGTCATTTGAATAAAATCTTGATGAGTTGCAGTGTTTTGGGTATTTTCAAAAACAGTACAATTTAGTATAAAATCTTCAGACTATCTGCCAATTTAAAGCATTTCTTACTGCCCTACCTTGGGTCTGCCTCAAATATGTACATTGGCCATGTGATGAGAAGGTAGTGGTTGACAATTTCTCTTTTCTTCATGCTACTCTATTTGTGCTGTTCTATCTCCAGGTTTGGAGAATAGGGAGGAGGAATAGCAGTGAAGGACAGAAGAAGTCTTTTTCTTCTTGGGGTGCCTGAGTGGCTCAGTCAGTTAAGTGTCCAACTTGGGATTTCGGCTCAGGTTATGATCTCCTGGCTTGTGGGATCGAGCCCCGCAACTAGCTCTCTGCTTAGTCAGGAGCCTGCTTGAGATTTTCTCCCTCTGCCCCTCACCAACATGTGATCTCTCTCTCTCAAATAAATCTTTTTTTTTTTTTAAAGAAGTCATCTTCTTTTTTTTCTTTCCTTTTCCTCTTTCTTTCTTTCTTTCTTTCTTTCTTTCTTTCTTTCTTTCTTTCTTTCTCTCTCTCTCTCTTTCTTTCTTTCTCTCTTTCTTTCTTTCTTTCTTTCTCTCTTTCTCTCTTTCTTTTCTTTCTTTTGTCTTCTTAAGTGGCAGAATTGCAATCAGAGGGGACAGATGTCCATAGCTCCCTCTCAGGTCTCCTTAGAGACTCTGTGCTGTGGTCCTCCAGCTGAAGTTCTCTGTGGGAGCTGCCTTTACCAGCTGCTTGCTTACAACCCCCCATTCCATTATCACACTTAATGTCCATACCCTCTCTGCTGAAGTCATCTTCCTCTTCTCAGGAAAACTTTTTGAATGTATCCTATTCGAGCATACTTGCTTTCATCCAGATGTCCACAAATGACACATGACCATCATACCTCTGGCTTGGAGCGTATAGATCAATCCCAGAGGGACTTCTCCTGGAATGCTGACTCTGTAAATAACTCTTTAATTTCTGACTTTCTAGATCTGTCTCTTTCTTATTTATTCCGGAGCACACACATCAAACTCTCCCTCTGACTTCAACTAAGGTGAAATGGCATATAGCCCTACTCACCACTGTGGAGTGGGTTGGGTACTGGGAAAGGCATGATGAATGAGCTTTTCAAAATTCAGCTTCAAATCTGCTCCTGGTCTTCTCTTCTGTAACCTGGGTATGGGTGATGCACTGATGCTGACAGAAATAAATTCATAGTGTTCTGAATAGGTGGCCCATTACCTCACTTTAGAATATGAAGGTTTTGAGGGTGTCGTGCATTGACCTCAGCAGCTGGGATTTTTCTAAGTCTTTAATACAATGGAAATGTCACATTTAAATCTTATGCTAGACCTATTTGGATTTTATTAAACTGAAAACAGTGTGCAATAAAAATTTTAGACAGTTGTTTAGTAGTTAAAATTTAAGCTTGATAGTTGGTCTATATCTGAGTGCAGGATGGGATTATTATTAGCTGTGAGAAGTTACTTAACTTCAGGGCCTCCTTTTCATCATCTTTAAGAGGGAATAAAAACAATTGTTATGGTATATAATTAAATGAGATAACATATAAAAATGCTTAGCATAGTTTCTATCCTTTTAAGCTAATTTAATAAATGGTAGGTTTTAAAACATCTCCACTCTCACTCTTCAAATTGGCCCTCTACCCTACTATCAGATTGATGCTCTAAATATCCCACACCAATCGCATGCCTAGTTAACTTACAGATTAGCAGAGCTTCCTTGGCAGAAGTCAAATGTAAATGTTTTGGCCGAATAATCAATCCTATCCAAACTCTTCACCAAACCCTCTGTTGAGTCACTTCTTTATCCAAAGTTTTCTCTCTAGCTACTCAGTCTGTTTATAATGTTCTATGTGCATTCTTCTCTTTCCTACTTTACCTACAGTGTTTTCCCTGTCAGAACATTCTCGTTTTTTAAAAAATTCTGTCCAAATTTTACCTATCCTAAAGCTTACAAGTTTTCCCTGACCTTTCAAACGTGTTATATTCTCGGACTTATTTCCTAAATTGGCTTATTCTTTCTCTTAGTTGGCACACCATCCAAGCTAAGTTGCTCTTTCTTGCAGACATGGGTGACCCCTAGGAGCTTGGGATACCGGGAACTGAGCAGGCTTTCAGGGGCGCCATTATGGAAGCCAGAAATGTGAAGAGTTGGCTCCCCATGGGGTGAACCTTGACTGATGCTAAAGAGGAGATAAATTCCTTCCCCTTTCTCTCCTGTGGATCCCTCTGAGAGTAGCTCCCCCTCACTGTCAAATTACTAATGTCACCTGTGCTGTGTAAACATGGCTCCCAGTGACCTACTGTATTTCAGAGATTGTCTTGAAGAAAGAGCCAGTACTATCATGGCTCTTATCACACACATAGCATTTCATCTTTCTGAGTCTTGTTTTCTTTTCTTTTCTTATTTTTTTTCATCATCCTAGTCTAGTTTATATCTCCCACATAAAGGGTCACTGCTTAATCTAAATTCAGGGTCTGCTTTCTAAAGGACCTAGGCCAAGGCAATTGTGAAAAGTTCCTTTCCCAATGCCTAAAATTATATATCTACAATATTCATTCAGCACTTAATCATTTTCTGTCATTTCATATGTATTGTTATTTTTCACCATTGTCATCAGTCAAGCAGGTTATATCTTATTTATGGGAAGGGTTTATATCATTTTATTTTTCTTTAGCACATTGTCGAGTAACATTATGCCCAAAAACATAACTCACTATATATTTTTAATAAGAAATACATTAATAGTGGATGCTGTTTATGACCATTCAGTTATACCAGTTAACCAGTGTTTTCTATTAGAAATAGAAATTTTTGTAAAAAAAATTAACTGCATTGAAGAGGATTTATTTCTATTAGTTTATAGGCCCACAATATTTACAGATGTTTAAGGTTAAAATATTTTGTACAGGAGCAAGTCATCTTTGTTTAAACCACACTTTGTAGTTCTCCAATTCTTACTTAACTTAGGGCCTCTTACTTAACTTAGTTGGCCTCAACTTAGGGCCAGCAAACATTTTAAAAAGTAACATTTAGCAGATAATGATATTAAGCTAGGAACAGAGGACAGAGGATTTGTCTATAATAAGATAGAAAAGTGAGGCTCTTCACAAGACAAATAAAGACAAACAGACATGCCAAGGAAGAAAATTGCTCAGTTAAAACACACTTTTAAAGTTTCTCTGGTATTGTTTTTTACATTGCTGCAGGCCAAATTTGTTAATTCTGGAATGCTACAGAAGAAAAAAAAATGACTTTTGTAAAAACTTTGGTATGTTTAAACCTAGCAAATACACATTATTATGTTGGGTTGATGGTATTTTGACATAGTTTGAAGATTAGTATCGAGAAATATCAGTTCTCTTAAACTGGAATAGTTGAGCATTAGCATTGGGAGGAATTTTGGAAATAACTTATTCTAATCCAACGCATGAAGGACCTCAGACTGAAGTAAGTAAAATGATTCACCTAAGCCAACAGAGCTAGTAACCCGAAGAACCGGTTTTGAATTCATGCATCCCAAAGCTTGGTATGGTGCCCTGTGAAGTAAATCATTATTACTCAGTTGTTTAACTAAAATTAAAATAAATCTGGGTGACTCAGTCGGTTAAGTGTTGGACTTTTGGTTTCAGCTCAGGTGGTGATCTCCCAGGGCTAGGATGAAGCCCCATGTTGGGCTCTGTGCGCAGCATGGAGCTTGCTTCAAATTCTCTCTCTCCCTCTCCTGCCCCCCAACTCCCGCCCCCTCTTTCTGTCGCAAATAAACAAATAAATAAAACTTGTTAAATAAATAAATAAACAAGCAAATAAAATGATCCTGAACAGTTCTATAACAAAAATAATATATCATTATGGAACAGGGCTATCTTTTTTTTTTTTTAAGATTTTGTTTATTTACTTGACAGAGATCACAAGTAGGCAGAGAGGCAGGCAGAGAGAGAGAGGAAGAAGCAGGCTCGCTGCTGAGCAGAGAGCATGATCTGAGGCTGGATCCCAGGACCCTGGGATCACGACCCGAGCCGAAGGCAGAGGCTTTAACCCACTGAGCCAACCCAGGCGCCCAGGAACAGGGCTATCTTTAAAAAGCATGTAATGCAATCTTGGAGTTGGTGATGCAAAATTCTAGAAATGAGACCTAGAAAATTTAAACAAAGACCTCCTTTGAGATTGTTTTAAAGAAATAAGAAGATCTTTGGATAACTGTATTGTACTGATGAAGATTTATTTTTAAATCTAATATTTTAAAGTGTACTTTGTGAGATAAGACCATCACAGTTTAGAATTCATGTGGGTATTAACTTATAATTTAGTATTGAGCAATAGAATTAGTGAACACACCAAGTATATCAGTCTCTTATAAAATCAATCAATAGTTTAATAAATATTGACTGTGTTTAAATTACTAGGCTATTTACAACATAGATGAATTTGTGAAAAAATGGGAAAAAGTTTGGAGGGAATTGATTGATTCTACATATAAGATTCTTCCCAATATTCTAAAAGACTATATCAGAGACTTACAAACAATTCTGATCACTTGGAATGGAAAATGAGGAAACGAGAATAAAAGAACAAAGAGAAAACAATTTTTAAGCAGAGTCACCATTTGAAACTAAAATCATGATACTCTGTTGATGCCTTCTCAATAGTGTCTCTCTGTCTTCTCTCTATCTCTTTTTTAGTGAATAAACTTTATTCTGTAGAGCAGTTTTAGGCTGAAGCAAAATTGAGAGAAGGGCAGGTACTCTCCACCCACATACAAGCACAACCTCCCTCAGTATCAACATTACACACCGCAGTAGTACATTTGTTACAACAGATGAACCTGTATTGATAAATCATAATTGTTCCAAGTCTATAGTTTATATTAAGGTTCATTATTGATGTATATCCTATGGGTTTGGGCAAATGTACAATGACATATATCCATCCCTGTAGTATCATACACAATAGTTTAGTCATCTGCGCTCTGCTTATTCATCTCTTATTCCCTCATAACCAACCCCTGGTAACCATAGATCTTTTTACTGTCTCCATAGTTTTGTCTTTTCCAGAATGTCCTGTAGTTGGAATATGTATCTTTTCTGGATTGGCTTTTTTCACTTAGTAATATGTTTTTAAGATTCCTCATGTCTTTCATGGCTTGATAGCTCATTTTTTTATAATGCTGAATGATATTCCATTGCCCGGATGTATCACAGATTATTTATCTACTCACTTATTGAAGGACATCTTGGTTGCTTCTAATTTTTGGCAGTTACAAATGAAACTATGATAAATAGCTGTGAGAAGAATTTTGGGAGGACTTAAGTTTTCAACTTGTTTAGGTAAATATCAGGAAGTGGACTTGTTGGATCACATAGTGAGAGTATGTTAAGGTTTGTAAGAAACTGCCAAACTGTCTTCCAAAATGGGTGCATCATTTCATATTCCCAAGAGCAGTGATTGAGAGTTCATGTTGCTTCTACTTTTACCAGCATTTAGTGTTATCAGAATTCTGGAGTTTAGCCATTGAGGTTAAACTTAAATCCATTCTGGATTTAAGCCATAATAGGTTTGTAATGATACCTCATTGTGGTTTTAATTGGCAGTTTCTTAATGACATAGGATGATGAACATCTTCTCATATGCTTACTTGCCATCTGCGTATCTTCCTCAGTAAAGTGTCTATTCAAGTCTTTGTTCCATTTTTAAATTCTTTTTAAAAGATTTTATTTATTTATTTGACAGAGAGAGAGAGATCACAAGCAGGCACAGAAGCAGGCAGAGAGAGAGAGGAGGAAGCAGGCTCCCCACTGAGCAGAGAACCCGATGTGGGGGTCGATCCCAGGACCCTGAGATCATGACCTGAGCCGAAGGCAGAGGCTTTAACCCACTGAGCCACCCAGGCACCCCTGGTCCATTTTTTAAATTGGGTTATTTGTTTTCTTATTATTGGATTTAAGATTTCTTTGTATATTTAATAATAGTTATTTAACAAATGCATCTTTTACAAATATTTTTTCCCTGTCTATGGTTTGTCTTTTCAATCTTTTGACATTGTCTGTAACAGAGCTGAAGTTTTTCATTTTAGCAAGGTATGGCTTATCAATTATTTCTTTCATTGACCAGAACTTTAGTGTTGTATCTAAAAAGTCGCTACCATTACCAAAATTGGGTTTTCTCCTACATTATCTTCAAGAGTATTATAACTTAGTATTTACATTTAGGTCTACAATCTATTTTGAGTCAGTTTTTGTTAAGGATATGAGGTCTGTGTCTAGACTCATTTTTTTCCCCATGTGAATGTCTAGTTTTTCAGCATTATTTTTTGAAAAGCCTATCTCTGTTCCATAATATTGAAGAATTACTCTGTTGCCAAAGATCAATTGTTTATATTTGTGTGGGTGTATTTCTGGATTGCCTCTTCTGTTCCACTGTCCAACTTGTCTATTTATTTACTGTTAATATCACACTCTTTATTATTATAGCTTCATAGTGAATCATCAAGTTGGGGAGTATTAGTCCTTCAACTTTCTTTTTCTCCTTCAACACTGATTTGGATGTTCTCAGTCTATTGCCTTTCCATAAAAACTTCAAAATCAGTATTGCATCTTCTTATTTTTGCACATTGAATTATCTCTCCATTTATTTGGTTCTTCTTTGATATCTTTCATCAGAGTTTTGTAGTTTTCCTCATAGTTCTTGTACACGTTTCGTTAGTTTTATATCAAAATATTTCATTTCTATGGGGCTAATATAAATCTTAATGTGTTTTTAACTTCAAATTCCAGTGTTTATTGATTTATATAGGAAGCCATTGCTTTTTGGGTATTGAACTTATATCCTGCAAACTTGTTATAATCATGTATTAATTCTAAGAATTATTTTGTTGATTCTTTTGGATTTCCTACTTAGATGATTATGTCATCTGTGCCAAAGACAATTTTATATCTTCCTTCCCAATTGGTATGCCATTTGTTTCCTTTTCTTTGTTTTATTGCATTACCTTGAACTTCTTTGTTTAAAGCAGGAAAGCTTCATGTTTGTCACCTTTAAGTATGATATTAGCTGTACATTTTTTAGTCAATTTTTTTTTAATCAAGTTGAGGAAGTCTCCTCCATTCTTAGTTTTCTAAGAGTTGTTATCATGAATGGGTGTTGGATTTTATTAAATGTTTTTTCTTCATCTATTGATATTATCATTTAGTATTTCTTAATTAGACTGTTTATGTGTGGGATTACATTAATTGGTTTCAATCAATATCATCATTACTATTCTTTTTTTAAATTTTTTTAAAGATTTTTTTTTAATTTATTTGAGAGAGAGAGAGAGAGAGAACATGAGAGGAGAGAGGTCAGTAGGAGAAGCAGAATCCCTGCTGAGCAGGGAACCCAATGCGGGACTTGATTCCAGGACTCCAGGATCATGACCTGAGCCGAAGGCAGTTGCCCAATCAACTGAGCCACCCAGGCGTCCCCATTACTGTTCTTTTAGTTTCGTAATTATTGAAATGTCTGTTGTTTGTTGTATATAGTTTTGTACATAGTTTCCTACATAGAGCTCACCTGCAACATGGAGGAGTCATTCATTTATTCAATATTTGTTAGAGTCTACTCAGTGTCAACCACCGTTCTCATTACTAGTCATATAGCAATAAAGAAAATAGAATAGATTGAGGTAGATGTAAATATAGCTTATTGTCTCTTCTCCACTAAAATCTATGTCTATGTATCTACCTAATATTTATTATATATGTTATCACATATTACACATAGTATATTATATACTGATAAATATTAAGGAGAAAAAACAAAGTAGCAAAAGTAGGAGGATACAATTAAGTCAATTCTTGGTTAGTCTCTTGGAATATTAAATAGAAGGATGAGGGAGAATTTTACAACAACAACAACAAAAAGACATTTGAATAAAAATCTGAAGCATTTGGAGTTTCTCCTGTGAATATTTAGCAGAAAATCAGATACCTGATCTGTGAATACCTGGTGGAAATGCAAAGATCCTGAAACAATAATGTCTCTGGCATATTCAAGGAACAAGAAAGCCGAGGTGGATGGAGTGAAACAAATGAGAAAAGCGAGAGAGAGAGAATGAGATAGAGAGCTAATGGGGCTGTGGGGGTGAATCATTTTGGTCATAGGAAGGACTTTGTATTTCATCTTCATTTTAATCTTTAGCATTGATTTTCTTCAAACAGAACTAATTAAATATTATGTTTCTTGAGAGAAACAGAACCAAAGTGTGTGTATATGCATATAATGTATAATTATATATATATATTACATATATACATATTATAAGGGATTGGCTTAGGCAGTTATGGAAGCTGACAAGTTCAAAGACTTTCTGTAAGCAAACTGGAGATCCAGGAAACCTGATATTTCAATTTGAGGCCAAAGACAGGAAAAACCAATGTCCCAGCTCTAACACAGTTAGGCAAAAAGAAGTCTCTTTTACTCAGCTTTTCGTTTTATTCAGATCTTCAACTCATTGGATGAAGTCTGCCTATATTAGGGTGGGCATTCTGCTTTATTCAGTCAACTGATCCAAATGTTATCCTCATTCAGAAATACCCTCAAAGACATACCCAGAATGTTTGACCTAATGCCTGGGCACCTCATGGACCAGTCAATTGACACATAAAATTAATCATCATGAGTGTTATTCCTTATGAATATTTCTATATCTAAATTATTATTTAGAAAAAAATGAGCATGTACTAGTTTTGCCACCTCACAAGTAACTTCTGGATAAAGGCATTCTATTTTTCATGCATATTATTAACAATTATGTAACAATTATATTGAAAAATTTACCTGGATTCTAAAAGTCATGACTCTACCTATGCTGCGTTAAAGATCCAGTAATTCTACCTTTACTTCAAATAGTCCACGTGACAGAATTTCTTTTCTTTCCTAATCTCATTCACTCTACTAAAAGAGACTTTATATATTCATTAGGGAGAAACTAGGTGACATTCTTCAGAGCTTTTTAAGCAATAGCTTAAGAAATCAGAGGTTTGAAACACGCTGTTTAAATATTGTGGTCTCCATGTTCTCACTCCTTGAATATTGTGACTTGAAGTGTTCTGTGTTACCTCAAAACATAACAAAACAAAACAAAAAAACCCTGCTTCTTAAAACTCCTCAGCGTTAATTATGTTGACCTTTCAGATAGACGCAATTATATTTGATAATTATAGCTATTTATTTGTCTTTAAAAAACTCTGGGCTAAAATCATATTTGTATATTAAAAATATAATGGACATAATTAAAATCATCTTGCTTGTATCTGTTTGCTTTGTTTTGTTTTGCTTGTATTTTTCTTTCCTCTTTTATGAGCACATCTAAAACTTTTTTTTAATGTTTTTAAGATTTTATTTATTTATTTGACAGACAGAGATCACAAGTAGGCAGAGCAGCAGGCAGAGAAAGAGGACGAAGCAGGCTCCCTGCTGAGCAGAGAGCCCAATGAGGGACTCGATCCCAGGACCCTGGGATCATGACCTGAGCCAAAGGCAGACACTTAACTGACTGATCCACCCAGGTGTCCCGAGCACATCTAAAACATTTTAGCATAGAAATTTATATTTCTGCTCTAAAATGAATTTCATTATCTCTGGGGTTACTGAGTTATCCTTCCAAGGGTCACTAGAGCCAGCCTACACTGAATCCCAAGAGCAATTACATATACCTCATTGCAACCCAATGTTCAGTGGTGTCATGTTGGGATAGCTTGAAATCGACAATGATGGGAGTATTTATACTATGTAAATAGGCAAATGCAGTATATCAGGCTTACCTTTCCTTCTGTCCCCCTACCCCATAGTGTATTAAATTAAATAAATGTGATAAATGTAAACATTTAAATATTATTACCTTCAAATATTATTCAATACCTTCAAAATATTATTACCTCAAAGAATTTGATTAAATATTAAATAATATGAATGCTTATTTAAATATCTGCCATATAGTAAGCACTTAACATATGTTTTTGCTAATCATAGCAGAACAAGAAGTAATTATATTTGGAGTAAAACAATATGATGCAACTGCCTCCTCCCTCATGCACTCTGCCCCCACCTGATTCAACTGTTCAAGGAAAATTCATGTACTTGGGTATGAGACACTGACTTGTATGACACAATATAAAATAGAATATTTACTAGAATAGCATAAACTTTTAGTCATTTCTGTATTTATACTTCTATGTAAACATACATCCTATGCACACAAATATTTATGATTTGTTTTTAATTGAATTATGCCATGCTTTAAAATTTTCTTTAAGATCTAATATATCACAGTAATCTTTCCAGGCTAGTGCATAGACGTAACTTAGGATATATTTATAGTACCACACTCTCTTACTTTAAACCCTTGGAACCAGGTGTGATTTGAAATTCAGTTTTGTGGGGCACCTGGATGGCTCAGGGTTTAAGCCTCTGCCTTCGGCTCAGGTGACGATCTCAGAGTCCTGGGATCGAGCCCCACATCGGGCTCTCTGCTCAGCAGGGAGCCTACTTCCTCCTCTCTCTCTCTCTGCCTGCCTCTCTGCCTCCTTGTGATCTCTGTCTGTCAAATAAATAAATAAAATCTTTAAAAATTTTCAGTTTTTTTTTAAATTTTGGAGATGTAATATGGTACATATACTGTATACTATTACAGCATTTCCAATGAATTATGTCTTGAGTGGCACCCAATAATCAAACAAATTAATATTTCTGCAGGGACCTGAATGCATAGTCACACTAAATAAGTTAAATAAAGATGATGAAAAACCTCATGTCTAGTCAGGTTAGGGTTTACCTCCAAAAAGTTCATATTAGATTTGCAAGTTCATAATCTCTTGTAGAAGAGATTATGGGTCTTTATAATTCCCTGCCTTTTCAAAGGGTTGTCAATAAGCAATATAACTTTAAAAAAAAAATGCACTGAGAAATGATGGTCTGGACAAAGCATAGAGCAAGCTGGTTCAAAAGGCCAGAGAGTTCTCTGGAACCCCGGTGTTCTCAGAAGTGGCATGATGCTCCGGGCAAGTAAAAAATCTGCAGAATGACGGTTTTGCCCTGTGTCTACACCCTGTGGCCGTAAAATACAAACTAGGCACTGAGCCATATTCAACTTCTTGATCAAATCCTGACATGCACGCTCCGCAGGCGTGCATTCTGTATGCTCTGGGAAGGAGGTGGCAGAGAACTTTACTTGGGAGCTGAAAGATTTACTGAGTCATCTGAAGAAAACCAGTATGGGAAAATGCTATTCTGCCAACACAGGGAAGAAACAGAAGGAACGACTAGGTAATGGTTATGCCACAGTGTTCCCACATGTAGAAAGAGGCACAGTCATATCTGTTGCTCACACACTTTCAGGAATGTTACAATATAGGAAAACATTGTATTCTTGGATTGATTTTGATCTCCTTGAAAGAATTCAAAGCAGTGGTTATGATTCATGTGTACTAGTCATGAAATCAGGCAATATTTCTTTGTAATCTCAGGCTGTATACAGTAAAATATATCCTTTTGGAAAAATCAAATCTATCTACTTCCGTCCACATTATCGCTGGCTACTACATGGGCAGACAAACACTAAAGGCATCATGTTCTGGCTCAGAGGGCTCTGCCATACATTTATCTCTGTATACATTATAATGTAAAATTTTAGGTGTTTCACATTCATTGTCTACTCTCTATTCTCTATTTAGTGTTCAGATGATTTTATATTTTTTACAGTATGTTTAAGCTACAGTACAAAAAATTAATATGTACTTTATAAAAGTGAATAAAATGAGGGTTCATCAGTTAAAATCTCCATGATGAAACAGAGATATTGGTTTAAAATCAGAAAACTTGATTTAATCCCTGATTCTGCCTTATGCCCTTTATAAAGTTGCTTAACTTCTTTGAAATTATCCTGCTCTTATCAAAGAATTATTGTGAGCGTTGGATATTGTGTATGTTGGTTAATGACTGTGAAAATATTTTCATAGACATTTAAAGCACTATTGTTTTGGATTCGTGTATTTATCAAATATTTCTTGAATCTGTTAAATGCCAGGCACTAGCTCCTGGAGTATAAAAGATGTAAAAATTAAATTTAATTAAAAAAAAGCATTTTGAGAAAGCAGATGCTGAGGGAAAGGTGGTTATGAAATGCATGGGACATTCCAATAAAGTATATAGCACACATATTATACTTCACAGTCTGTAGCAATATGTGTGTGAAACCGGGGGACTATTTTAGTGTGGAAAAATAAATGTGGGAATATTAGCTCAATACCTTAGTAGGTGAAAATGGTCACAGAGGTAAAACAATAAGGGAGCCAAAAGGGACTATCAAAAGTTAAAGTGCACTTTGAAGAAGAGTAATCTACAATGAAACTGAAAGGAGAGAAGTATGAGAGAAAAGAGAACAATAGACTAACATGAGTTATTGTTAATAGTACAGTTAGACAACAGCATCAAAATGATGGCAATCCAGGAAATAAAGGTAAATGAAATGAGGTAATACATCGATGCTGGAAATGATTGGAAGAAAGCTCTCTGTAATAAAATTACTACAAGGGACCTTTTATGCTTTACACATCTGAACCGCTCTTTGAAATCATCTGCTGGGTATCAGGATTATTTATGAAATTTTGTGAATCATAATCCTAGTATGGCAGATTCACTATGAGAAATATCAATATAAAAATTAAGATAGTCAATGTAGTTATTATACTAAAGGTTTGTCCAAATATTTTGCTGGTGAAACCATGAGAAATAGAAAGATAGATATAAACACACATTTGTTAAAAACATGAATTTTAATATTCCTGAAAGCAATTTAGGGCATTACAGAATTGAAGAGGTGAATAGTCTCTGACCCAGTAATTTCACTTCTAGAAATCTAGTTTATAAAAACTAAAGTCCCAGTCTCTAATTGGTGGGTAAAAAGATATTTATGGCAGCATTCTTTATACAGATCTAAAAACCATTAACCAAAATCCTTAGGGCAGAGATGTTTAAAAATTCTGATGGTTAGGTATTCTTAAAACAATATGAAGTGTATCTCATATATATATATTTTTTAAAGATTTTTTACTTATTTATTTGACAGACAGAGATCACAAATAGGCAGAGAAGCAGGCAGAGAGAGAGGAGGAAGCAAGCTCTCTGCTGAGCAGAGAGCCAGATGCAGGGCTCGATCCCAGAACCTCGAGAGGAAGGCTGGGGCTCCAACCCACTGAGCCACCCAGGTGCCCCTCTCATATATTTTAATACCATTAGGGGGCCAGGAGCAGCTCCTTAAGCACATTCCTGTTTCTGCAGCAAATGTATGAATATTCAAATTAAGTAGTTTAAAGAAAGATTATAAATTATCTCATATTGGGGTGCCTGTCAAATAAATAAATAAAATCTTTAAAAAAAAATCTCATATTGCTTCAGGTTAGATTTCCCATTTGAGTGAGAAAAAATTAATTTTAGAATTGCAAATAAGATATTGTAGATCTATAATGAAATTATTTTTTAAAAAAAGAATATTAGAAAATGTTATGCTTCTATTTAAAATATTAAGTTAGCTTTGTAAGTTTTGACCTAGAAAAACGACTGTGATAAATTAGGAAAAGGGAAAAAACAGTTTTCCAGATTAGTGTGGATAGATAATCCCATTTCTGTAAAAAAAAAGAAAAAAGAAAAAAGAAAAAAAATCACTTATCACATTTGTGTTTTTACTTGTATTTTGTAATAAGCATGGGGAAAATTATTGAAGTATATTTTCACAGTAAATGGTGATTCTATATCATCTTTAAACACAACAGTATACTAGAAAAGTTACAAAACAAAACAGGATTTACTGAGTGTATCATAAAATGAACTCATTCTTGGTTTGGAGCAATTTGGCTATTTATAGTTTTCAGGCAAAAGTATGCATAGTGTTGCTTTAAATTGTCTGGTGAGGCAAGCAAATCACTAATGTCTGATTAACACTTAGATGCAAAAATATATTAACTCAATTAACAATGCAGAGAACAATTAAAATGTACAAGAATTATGCATCTATTTTTCCTGATAAGACCAGTTCTTTTCACTAAATAGGGAAATGATAGTTAGGTCAAGGAAATTGTAACCTAAAAAGAATCAATCTTCCTTCTCTAAAATCATTAAATCATGGTGTATTAAAATTATCAAATATTTAATAATATATATAATATATAATAGCATAGAGTGGAATAAATTAAGCTAAATATTACATCATTATTTAGTATAGGATACAAACTTTGTTAAGTGACTAATAAATTTTAAAAATTAGTAATTTTGCTAAACGCCTTGTTTCTGTGTTATGAATTTAGTTTTTTTTAGCATTTATGGCCTTCTAGAGATTATAAAACTTCTAGAGTTTATAGAAATTATAAAATTGTTTCAGAAGTTCAGTTTTATGCAGTGGGCTGAGGTTGATTATGTACATTATAAGGCCCTACAGGAAAAACACTTTAGTAAGTATTACAGAATAGGAGCTGCAATCTCTTTCACTGAGGAGTTTATACGTTGTGCCTATCCCTACTCAGCCGAGCAGGGCTGGTGCTACTTCATTTCCATGGGTAGGGCTTTATTAGGTAATTAATACTGGTGACTCTTAAAATTAGCAAGTGCCTGGGACTTACTCATCATTAAATATGATGAGTATTCCTTCACCAAGGATCTTGAAAAATAATATCCCTTCCAAGAAGTTGTTATTAGAGTAAAATTAATTATATAAAGTTTAGATCATTGTAGTGTTTTCAAACTCATCTTTCTGATTATACCGTTGCCCTAATATAAGTTCTTCTCAAAGATGATACAGAGTAATTCTGTCAAATGATGATTTTCTTCTGCTCAAACCCTCCAGTGTTTTCTTATCTCACTCTGTAAAAATGAAAGAATTCTCAATGATCTGTAAGTCCCTCCATGACCTGGACCTCGCCTGATTCACTCCCCTCATTTCCTCATGCTTCCACTGCTCTAACCATACTGGCCTGCCTACTGTTTCAAAGAATACACATGGCCCACTCTTGACTCAGAATGTTTACACTCAGTATTTCTTCCAAATGGAATGTTCTTCTCCTAAAAATCCACATGTTCCAATCTTTCACGTATTTCAAGTCTTTACTAAGTCGTTACTTTCTTAGTAAAGACTTCCCTTGTATCTGATTTAAATTTTCAGATTATACCCATAGCGCTCTTCATCTCCCATCCCTGATAATTTTTCATCATACTACTAATAACATTATAAAATACTACATAGTTTTTAATTTTATTTTGTTTATTGTCTGACTTTCTCAACTAGTATATAAACCCTACAAGACCAAGATTTTTGATCTGATTTGTTCACTATTGTAGTTCCAGCACGTAGAATACATAGTACTTAGAATGTGCACAATACACATTTGCTATATGAGAAAAATGCAGAGGAGTCAAAGATGACTTTACCATTTTGACTGAGCAAAATGAAGGAGTAAGTTGACTTTAAATGAAATGAGATGGATTAAAAGGAGTAGATCTTTAAGGTGAGAGCAACTGGCAGCTCACATTTGACATGTTACATTTGAGATGCCTGTCCAAACTCAGATACTGACAAAGTGGTTGGATACATGAGCCTGCAGTTCAGCGCAAAGTTTCACTTAAAAGATACAGAGTTGGGAGTCACTGCATACAGAGAGAGGATGAGACTGCCAAGAGGTTGAGTGTAAATGGAAGAGAAGAGGTCTAAGACTAAGGCATGGACCATTTCAACACTGTCAGGTGAAGGAGGTAGGTTATTTATGGTAGAAGAGAATAAACACAGCCAGAGATGAAAGGAAATTCATGAGGAGGTTGTGTCCTAGAAACCAAGAGAAGAAAGTGTTTCAGAGAAAGTAGTGACCAAATACTGCTGACAGATGGAAGAAATGCAGAAGAGAAGGGACAGGTGGATTGGCAGTGTGGAGGGTCACTCCAGGCTTTGACAAGGGCAGCTATATAAGAGAGGTAATGGTGAAAGCCTGACTCATGTGTCAAGAAGGGGAGGAAAGGAATTGAAACAATGAACATAAACATTGGTTTTGAAGAATTTTATTAAAAGGAATGAAAGACCTGAAATGGTCTTTGAAAACAGAAATAAAGTTGAGAGGATTCAATTTCAGCTTGTTTAGTTTTCTTCTTTAAAGGTACCAGGAATTATGGCATACTACAGAGATTCAAGAGAAGGAAAACTTCATGGTGGAAGGAGAAAGTGTGATTTTCAAAAGAAATGTCCTTGAATGGTGAGGGTTAATGGAACAGAGTTTACCTAAGGTGGTTTTGCTGTAACTGGAATATCAGTCGTTCATATATAGCAACAAGAGAAATGGCAAGTATATGTGGCTGAATGTAGGTAGGTGGAGAGAATTGATGGCAGTAATTCTCTTCTGAATTTTCACATAGTTTCACCAAAACTGGAAGCAAGGTCATTAAGTAAAACTGAGAAACGGGGAGTAAATATGAAATGCTTGTTTAGGAGAGCAGGAAAGTGAGGAGATTAGGAAAATTTAATTTGATTACCATATTATTAGGGGACAAATCTGAGTTAGTGATCGTAAATTTGAAGTGAGGGGACACCTGGGTGGTTCAGTTGTTCAAAGTCCATCTCCGACTCAGGTCATGATCCGAGGATCCTGGGATCAGGGTTTTTGCTCAGCAGTAAGTCTGGTTCTCCCTCTCCCTCTATGATCTCTCTCGCTTTCATTCTGTCTCAAATAAATAAACACAATCTTTAAAATAAATAAATAAATAAATTTGAAATGGGAAAGGTCAGCATGTTTGTGCATGCAGGTGTGTTTCCTTTATCCCATACATCATAGCTATAGGAACAGGCATAGAGTAAGCTGAGTATGAATTTGGGTATATGGAAGATAGTTGTTGTAATACTTGATTATGAGACTTAAATTGGGAAAAGGGGTATATAAAAAAATGAAAGGATCAGAAACGGGGAAAGACAGTCCTGTCAAAGCCCCAGGGGGCTAACAAATTATTGGAGTCAGGGTGGTGTGGAAAATGAGCTGAAGTTTGGGTGGAAGTTTAGGATATTTGAAACTGTGGCTATGGAGAATTTGGAGCTACTAAAAATGACAAGGTCTTGGTCATAACTGAGAGATTATGTGGCTAAGGCTGGGGAGCAAGATCCTCAGTGGACAAAGGACAGCAAATCAGAGATCTAGCTTTGGAGGATTATCCACCTGAATTATGACCCTGGAATGCAGAAGGAAACAAAATATTAATTTTTTTAAGAAATATTAAACTGTTTAAGAAAAGAGGGAGAATGGACCAGGTACTGGTAGATAACTGCAAAGAGAAGGGATAGTTTTGTTGTATTAATCCCATATGATACAATTCCCAGATGTTTGTTTTCAAGGAAGAATAAAGGAGAAGGCTCTGGAAACATCAATGAGAACCAAGAAGGATGCCACATGAATAGAGAAGTATGGGTGGGATTTAAAATAACCCTTACCTGCAAGAACTTTATTGGAAATATATACTCAGGGAGAGCCTGGTTGCAATAGATCAAGAAAAGGAATGGAATTTTCAGAGAAAGTTTTGAAGAGACTTTTCAGGTAACTGACATTGGTTAATCCAGAAGGTATCAAGGGAGGGCTGGGAATTTGGGGGCATATAGGAAATAAAGCCAGAGATGTGATATATGGAGCCTTATAAGACCATGTAATTTATTATTATCAATACCTAAAAAAAGGCACCAATAATAATTAAGCCAAGATAAAAAAGGTGTACACTGGGACTGTCCCAGAAAGATTCTGTTAAATGATCATCCTACTCATCAGACTTGCAAATTATGAGGATATCTGTAACAACAACAAGAGAAAAGAAAAGATATGGTCTTGATGGTCTCAAGGCAGATTGTCCCAAAGCAGAAAGTTGTAGCTGTAATTGTAGTGGCAATGGGGGTAGGCAAAGGGAAAAATTTTCTCTGTAGGAATATGTAGAGTTCTTGACAATCACTTAAATCCTTTTTATAGAGCTGTCACCATTAGCACTGAAACTGTATTATTACAAGCTAATGCTGAACATAAAACTTTTGCCATGCTGTACTCATGGGATGTAGTTCTCCTCTCTTTTCATTGTTTAACAGTTTCATACTTGGTATTTGTTACATTGTTATTTTACCTGTAGTTTTCTTTGTTCCAACTACATGGTTGTATGTAAATACCATGGTTTGCAGACTCAGACATGAAATATCATGGCCTTCATGAACTTGTCCTTGATATTTCCTCTGAACATTAGTTGTCCCTCCTCTAAATTCTCCCAACATTTTATCAATACTTCTATTTTGGCATTTATTAGTTTTTGCCTTTTACAGTATTAAATTACTTATGTAGCTTACCTTTCCTTTTAGATGAACAAATTCCTTAGGGACAGAATTTATATCTGCAAACTTCCACTATCCTACTACTATGTGTTTTACATAAGAGAGGCTTTCAGTAACTGTACAGATAAATAATGGAATGCATGTACTTTGAAGAATCCAAAACAGTTTCTATTTCTCTTAAATACTGGGAAATAAGAAGACCTGCTCAGAAATCAAGCTGGCATACAGCAAACAAAGAATAAATTGTTACAAAAAAAGAGAGAACCACAAACAGACACTAAGTAAATAACTATCACTTCAACTCTACAAATTTGATGTTTGCTGTGAAATATACAAATGTTACTGTGTGTTATATTTCCCTAGAGTCTTAAGAAAGTATAATTTTAATAACCATATAAATTTTTCTTAATAAAACTTTATTTTTCTTTAGACCAAGCTGTGCACATGTTGATTTCCTTTATTCTATAAAGAATCTAATTGCAACTTGTATATTAGCATATCATGTCTAAATTGAAGACCTGAACTAACTCAAAATATAAAGTATTTCCCTTTCTCATAATAATGATGTGTAAAATAACATATTATTAATTTTTAATGAATAAGAATTTACACACAGATATGATTTTTAAAAATCAGTGTTAGTTATTTCACCTAAGTATTGAGAGAAATGTGCTTCATGGAGATTAGAACAGAACGTTATAACAATTTTTGAGACAAGAGTTTATGGATGATGACTAAACACTTGCTTGCTCAAGTTTCTAGACAATGCATGTCTTAAAAAAATGAGTCAAATCAGGCCTTGTTTTGGTCTTATGTATGTGTGTATGCGTGTGTGTATTTTTGCCTACTCTCAATTCCATTAGATTATTTAGGTATTTTAGAAAGGTTAATACATGATAAAGTTGTAAGGTAGTAGTAGTATACTCAAGAGAATCTTTTAGGAAGGTTACTTTCCTATCACACTAGACTTGCTCAGTAAAAAAAAAGGAATATATATGCTTTACCTTTTTCAAGAATATTCTTTTTATAACTTTTTTATTCCAGATGTACCTCAAAAGAGCAAGTGGATATTTCTAGACCAATGATTTTTTAGACTAATTATTATATAAAGATTAAAAAATGCAACAGATCTCAAAATACCAAATAAAGTGAGGATAATTTTATATTAATTAATAGATGTTAATCATCTATTATATAACATGTTACCCTATTCAATCACTCATTTGTTTGGGTTTAGAAACAATTCATTCCCAGGGGCATCTGGGTGGCTCAGTCACTTAAGCATCTAACTCCTGGTTTCAGCTCAGGTCATGATCTCAGGGTTGTGAGATCAAGCTCTGTGTTAAACTCAAAGCTCAGAATAAAGTCTTCTTCAGATTTCCTCAACTTCTCCCTCTGCCCCTCCAGCTCATGTTCTCTCTCTCTCTCTAAAATAAATAAATCTGAAAAAAAAAATTCATGCCATGCCGAAATATTTCATTTTTGTTTGTCTTTGGTGCAGTTTGTCCAGAATCATTTCAATAATTGAGAAACTTCAGTTTTACCTAAGAAATCAGTTTGAGATGTTGATATTTTCCTTTTAATATCCTCTGTATAATTATACTCTTATATTGTTAGGTCCATAATCAAAGGAATGAGACTGATACAAAGTGAAGGTTAAGCAAAGCTTTATTTCACGCCAAGCATTGAGAATCAAACTGACTGGTCAGGGCCATCTCTTACAAAGAGGCGACCTGTCCCCACCTGACAGCTAACTTTTATAGAGCAAAGGCCATGTGGTTGAGCCTGGCTACACACAGGTGACCAGTGAGATTACAATTTACCCTAGTAGATATTTGAACTAGCCTATCACCTTGGTCAGAATTGGCTCCCAAAAGGCGGGGCCCACTCTCTCTGGTAGCTAGGGAGACAGTATGCATGCTCCACTGATTGGATATCTCCACCTGGCCTGACCTGCCCTTGTATCTGAGCTTTGCGAGTAAGTTCCTCTGGGAGGGGCAGGATCAATCTAAATTTACTGTATAGGGTCAATCTAAGTTTACCGCATAGGGTCAATCTAAGTTTACTGCATAAACTACAAAATGGCTCCCTCTGGCTAAGTAGGACCTTACAATATTAATAAAGAGAAGGGTTATATCAACAGAGTACTTGGGAAGTGTTACGAGTAATTTAAGAATAAAAATGTATGATTATAGAAATTAGGAAAGTTGTGATTGATAGAATCAGAAACTGTGTTGAATAAAAACTTAAAGAGTAAATACAAGTTTCCTCTGACATAAGGATCCCCTGGACCGTTGTTAAAACTCAGTGCCTGGCCTTCTTTGTCTTTGGGAAGTTGTAGTTCTGAAACTCAGAATTAGATAATATGAGTAAATAAGAAAGACAAGTAAGGATTCTATGCCCAATTCTGATGTGTGGGGAAAGGGGTTCCCACACCACCAAGCAATCTTCCAGCCATCAGCTGGGTAACAGTTTTGCTCAACTATGATACCATCTACCTGGAGATGACTTCAGATCCCACAGGTGAAGGGCTCAGTCCTGTAAGACTGCTCCTCCACATCCGTCCCTGCTGCCACACACATACTTCAGATACCAGTGGCAAGTCTAGCGTGTGTAAAGGCCTGGTTAACCAGAAGGAGTCATTTTCTGTTTATGCAGTGAACTTACATTGACCCCGTCCCTCCCAGAAGAACTTACTTGCAAAGCCTAGATACAAGGGCGGGTCAGGCCAGGTGAAGACATCCAATCAGTGGGGTGTGCATATATCTACTAGGGTAAATTGAAATTCAATTGGCCACCTGTGTGTAACCTAGCAGATTTCTCTGTGTGTTGCAGACCTAGCATGACTGTGCAGTTTTCTCTGTGTATTGCAATCTCATTGGCCACCTGTGTATAGCCTGGCTAAACTACCTCTATAAAAGTCTGTGAGGCTAGGAGGGGTCACCTCTTTGCAAGAGACAGCCCTGACCGGTCAGTTTGATTCTCGATGCTTGGCATGAAATAAAGCTTTGCTTGACCTTCGCTTTGTATCAGTCTCATTCCTTTGATTATGGACCCTAACACTGGGGGCTCGTCCGGGATCAAATGACGAGAACTGAGCCAGCATTAGAATTTCTGGGAAAAGCCTCTGGAGCCTCTGCGGAGTTCCAGGGTACGGCCCACTGGGGAGAATCTGGACACAGCCATGCTCCCCAGAGCTGGAGTGGATGCGGGGATGCCCCTTCCCTCCACTGGTAGATCGCCAGGGGGTTCAAGTCCCCCTAGGCGGTCATCGAAGTTTCGAGTCCCCCTAGGCAGCTGGGGGTTTGAGTCCCCCTAGGTGGCCAGAGGCTTCGAGTCCCCCTAGGTGGTCAGGGGGTTCGAGTCCCCCTAGAAAATCCCCACTGGTGGCAGGACTGCTGGGCCTGCGGTTGTCTTTGTCTTGTCTTTTTGTTGTCTGTTGTGTTGTTTGCTGTGTTTGAAGAAATGGGGCAAGTAGAGAGTGAGGGGGCTCTGACTTTTAATGGCTATAACTGAAGCCAACTGTGGTTAGTCTAACTTGAGACAGAGACTTTAAGGAATATTCCCAAGCAGCTGCCGAAACTCCCTTTGTTTCAGGGAAGCTCAAGTCTTCTCTGGCCTGATGTGGACTGCCTAGCCCCTCCCCCTTGCTGGCAGGAGAGCATGGCATCTGAAATGGAGTGGGCCCAGGTGGAATATGAAATCCGTTAGCAAAGAGATGACTAAAACTGATGGTTAATTATCTGTCTCAGGGTTTTAATGGGTAATTGTTAAAGTAGCTCTCAAAGTCTTTGGTAACCTGAAACTGTGAAGGTTTGAAGGTTTGCTTGAATGACAAATGGAATTAAATTTGTTGGACATCTAGGTCTTAACCAAATGGGATAAAATGCTAGAGCATTGGTTGCTGGAACTGGGTTTGTGCTTTTGAAATCTTGTTGGTAAACGTGTTTTGTGCTTAACTGATTCATAAATTTGCCTTCTAAGAATTCTCTTGTAAAATGACTTCCACCTTAAAGGGAATTCATATGGGAAGACTTTCAGGACAAATACAGGTCTTTGATATGTTAAAATCCTAGAACTAAAATGGGTAAGAATTTCCAGAAATAAAAGCTGCATTCGGACTAAACCAGAATTAGTAACATGGGACTAGATGAACTGAAAGATTGTAATTTTGTATCTCTTGATGTTTTGTCTTATTTTAAACATTACTGGTCCTGTAAAGTTTGCTCTTCCAGACTAGGGAAACTTTTTCTTAAGTTATCTGTAACTTACAGAGATGTAAAAGTAAATGTTTGTTTACCTAAGCTAGACAACTTGAGGTAAACTTCAGGGAAGTTGCATGATAGGTTGTTTAGATGATCTTGCTTTTGCCAGTCAGTCAGCCCCAGATATAGGGAGGAAACTTCAGAAAATTGAAGGATTTGAAAGGAAGAATCTGACTGAGTTAGTGGGAATAGCAGAAAAGGTGTTTAACAACAAGGATGCACAGGAGGAAGGTTTTGGCATTACATGAGGTGGGAAGGAGACAGGGGAAAGAGGTCAATGGAAAGGGGAAAGGCAGGTAGGGGGATGGTAAATGGAAGGAAAAGCCTAAGTACAGAGAAGGCAAGTGGGAAGACAGATTCAGATCAGTGCGCTTACTGTAAAGAAAAAGGACATTGGGCCAGGGAGTGTCCTGAAAGGAAGATGGCCATGCTGGCCTCCAGAGACTGAAGGGGCCATGGTTCAGAGACCCTCCCCAAACCTCGGGTAAAAATTTAAGTGGAGGGGAAATCAATTGAAACCTATGGGAAAACTATCTGAGAGGAAGTCTGGGTACAAGGGGCGAATGGTATAGAAAGACATAAATGGACAACTGTGCAGATGTTTGTGGCAGCAGTAGATGAATACCTTCTTTAAGAGCCAGTCTCAAAACCAGAGGAGACAAGAGAAGAGAGCCTTCTCCAAACCCTACAGGTCGAGTTTCCCGAAGTCTGGGCAGAAGGGAAGCCCCCTGGCTTGGCCAAGGGACAGTCTCCAGTGGTGGTACAATTAAAAGCAACAGCTATAGCTGTTCACATCCAGCAGTACTCCCTTCCCTGGGAAGGAAAGGAAGGGATAAGAGAACACATTAACCGCCTTGGAGGAGACGGGATCCTAGCTCCTTGCAAATCTCCATGGAACACACCTTTGCTGCCCGCCAAAAAGGCCGAGACTGGGGAATACCGGCCCGTTCAGGACTTGGAGGAAGTTAATAAACAGGTTGAAAATATTCACCCGACGGTGTCTAACCCCTATACCCTACTCTCCCTCCTGGGCCCCAAAAGAACTGTGTATACCGTCTTGGATCTCAAGGATGCATATTTCTGCATATCTTTAGCAAGGGAATCTCAGCCCCTCTTTGCTTTTGAGTGGTCCGACCTACAGGAAGGATTCCAAGGCCAGCTCACCTGGACAAGACTTCCCCAAGGGTTCAAGAATTTACCTACTATCTTCAACGAGGCCCTACACGAGGATTTGTGTGAGTACAGAACCTCCAACCCGGAAGTTACTCTGTTACAGTATGTTGATGACTTGCTAATAGCCACTGAGGACTATGAGTCATGTTTGTGGGGACGAGAGCTCTCTTACAAACTCTGCAGGAAAAAGGGTATCGGGTGTCAGCAAAGAAAGCACCGCTCTGTCAGAGCCATGCCATTTATCTAGGCTTTGATCTCCATGAGGGAATGCGTTCACTGTCTGAGTCCAGGAAACAGGTGATCACCCAATACCCCCACTCCACCATGTCCCAACAAATGAGGGAGTTTCTTGGGACGGTGGGCTACTGTTGGCTGTGGATACTGCCCAACCTCTCTACAAACTGGCAAAAGGGGGGCTCACTATGATAGAGTGGACAGCTGAGGCAGAAGGAGGATTTTGGGAATTACAAACAGCCTTACTGAGTGCCCCAGCATTGGCCATCCCAGATGTTACCAAGCCCTTCCACTTGTATGTGGATGAAAAAAAAGCAGGAGTGGCCAAAGGAGTTTAGACTCAGACTCTGGGGACTTGGCAAAGTCCAGTAGCCTATCTTAGCAAGAAACTAGATCCAGTAGTGGCTGGGTTCCCCTGTGCCTCCGCATAATTGCTGCCGCGGCCCTCCTGGTCAAGGATGCAAGTAAACTGACTTTGGGTCAAAATCTCATTTTGACCACCACCCACGCTATTGAGGGCCTTCTCTGGACTCCACCAGACCAATGGATGACAAGTGCTTGAGTGACGGGGTATCAGGCCCTCCTCCTCAATGAACCAAGAGTGACCTTCCAGCCCGCAGCAGTGCTAAATCCAGCCACGCTGCTGCCAGAGGAGCTGGCTGACCACCCACACTACTGCGGGGAGGTCCTAATCCAAGTCACAGGAGTAAGGCCAGACCTCAGAGGCATTCCCCTTCTGGATGTGGAGATGACTCCGTTCACAGACGGGAGTAGCTACATGGTCGATGGAAAGAGGTATGTGGGGGCTGCAGTGGTTTCCCCTGAGCAGGAACTCTGGATGGCAGCCCTGCTGTACGGAACATCGGCACAAAAAGTGGAGCTGATTGCACTCACCAAGGCACTGCAGATGGCCAAAGGTAAAACCACCAACATCTATACAGACAGCAGGTACACCTTTGCTACTCTCCATATACATGGGGCTATTTATAAAGAAAGGGGCCTATTAACAGCAGAAGGAAAAGGAATTAAAAACAGAGAAGAAATATTGGCTCTCTTCCAGGCTATTTGGGACCCAAAAGAGGTGGCCGTTATGCCTTGCCCAGGACACCAAAAGGCGACTGATCTGATTTCAAAAGGAAACCAATTAGCAGATCAAGCCACAAAGCAAGCAGCCCGAGAAACGGTGCAAGAGCTGGTTACACTCCTGGCTCCAGCCCTACCAGAAAAAACGGACTATTCAGAGGAAGATTTAAAGTATTTACAAAAATGGGCTAAATTAGACCATGAAGGGATTGGGCTAAGACTAAAACAGGAAAGTTAATTCTTCCTCGGAGATTAGGTAAGAAGTTAGTAGACCAGATACATCAGGGTACTCATTTAGGGACACAAAAACTCAAGGAACTTATAGGCAAGCACTTCCAGGTTTCTAAATTAGGGCATATGGTTCAGGATATAATTGATAGATGTGCTCTAGGCCAGGAAGTTAATGTGGGAGGAACTAGAATGGGAAGAGGGAAAAGAGAAAGAGGTAAGGAACCAGGAATTTATTGGTAAATAGATTTTACAGAAATGAAACCCGGAAAATATGGGCACAAGTATATGTGAGTTTTTGTAGATACCTTTTCAGGCTAGGTATAGGCTTTTTCTGCCAAACATGAGATGGCAGGAGTGGTAGCCAAAAAGCTATTAGAAGAAATAATTCCTAGGTTTGGGCTGCCTCTAGTGATCGGGTGAGACAACGGCCCTGCATTTGCGAGTTCAGTATCACAGGCATTGGCCAAGGCTCTGGGCACTAATTGGAAACTACATTGTGCCTAATGGCCCCAGAGTTCTGAGCAAGTAGAGAGAATGAACCGGACTCTTAAAGAGACCTAGACAAAGCTAATTCTGGAGACTGGTGGTGAATGGGTGGATCTACTTCCTTTCGCCTCCCTCAGGGAGTGATGTACACCCTATTTAAACAAGGTGACCCCATTTGAAATAATGTTTGGGAGACCCCCCCCCCCACTCTGCCCTCGGCTACAAGAGGTTGCCCTAGGAGAAATGACTGATCAGTCTGTACTCCAGTCACTGCAGGCATTACAGTCTGTCTTAAAAAAAGATCCCTGCCACACAGGGATCTGAACTGTCCACACTAAGATGGAGACAGAGGTGGGACCACATCCTTACCAACCCAGGGACTTGGTTTGGATACGTCGCCATCAAATGGGAAACTTGGAGCCTTGCTAGAAGGGACCATTGACTGTCATTCTGACCACCCCCACGGCAATAAAAGTAGAAGGCATCAGGGCCTGGATTCACACAGGTCATGTCAAATGAGCCGAGGATGAGGATGCCCCCCAGAAATGGAAGCCACAGCCAATGGACCCTGCTGACCGTGGACTAAAGCTAAGACTCAAAAGACTATGAGTTTATTGTTGCTCCTATTGCTACCTATTAGTGTATTGTTGCTCCTATTGTTAACTGTTTATGTAAAGTATAGGTGGGAAATTAGATGAACGAAATTAGGAAAAATGGAAAAGGTTATACAAAGTGCTAAATGGCTAACTCATTAGCCAACTGTGTACTAGTGTCATTTGTACAAAAGAAAATTAGAGAAAATATGTTAGTCTTACAAGCTCAATATAACCCTTTACAACAGGAGAACATAGAACTGGCTGAAAAGTCAAGGATTTGACTAATCTCCAAAGAAAAGGGGGGAATGTAAGGGCCTGGTTAACCATAAGGAGTCATTTTCTGTTTATTCAGTGAACTTAGATTGACCCTGCCCCTCCCAGAGGAACTTACTTGCAAAGCCTAAATACAAGGGCGGGTCAGGCCAGGTGAGATATCCAATCAGTAAGGTGTGCATATATCTACTAGGGTAAATTGAAATTCAATTGGCCACCCATGTGTAACCTAGCAGATTTCTCTGTGTGTTGCAGACCTAGCATGACTGCAGTTTTCTCTGTGTATTGCAATCTCATTGGCTGCCTGTGTATAGCCCGGCTAACCTACCTCTATAAAAGTTAGTCTGTGAGGCTGGGAGGGGTCGCCTCTTTGCAAGAGACAGCCCTGACTGGCCAGTTTGATTCTCGATGCTTGGCATGAAATAAAGCTTTGCTTGACCTTCGCTTTGTATCAGTCTCATTCCTTTGATTATGGACCCTAACAGTGTGTTATGTGTACTTCTGACCAACTGGCTGTAAATCAGAGATTCCCACAAACCACTCCTTGGATTTGATGAATTTGCTAGAGTGGCTCACACAACTCAGAGAAGTATTTTACTTACTAGTTCACTGGTTTATTATAAAAGGATGTATTCAAGAAGCATCCAGATGGAAAAGATGCATAGGACAAGGTATGGGGAAAGGTTTCTATGTCCTCCAGAAGCTCACTATTTCCACCAAATTTCCAGATGTTCAGCAACCTAGAAGCTCTTCTAACCTCATTCTTCTGGGTTTGGATGGATGTTTTATTACAAAGATATAATTGATTAGATCATTGGCCATTGGCCATGGATTCAACCTCCAGCTCTGCAGAAGTCTCAGGAGATGGGACTAAAAGTTTTAACACTGTAATCATAGGTTGGTTCTCTAGGAAATCAGCGTCTTGTCCTTAAGTGCAACCCAAAGTCACTTCATTGACATAACAAGATAATTTTCTGTTCTCAGCAAGGGAAATTAAGTGCTTTAGAAGCACTGTTCCAGGAACAGATTTTTAAGAAATTTACTAAGTAATTCTGTCAATCTTGATTCTTTTCTCTTTTATTCCTGGTTCTTACATATTTTTGAATTTGCTTTTATATTAACTCCTACCTGTTTTGCCTTAGTGACTTGTACACGTTCTACATATTGTGTTACTCAAACATGGAAAAATGGTTGATTTAATAATACAATGTTGATCATTGTCTTTGTTTAAGGGAAAAGAATAAATTATTGCTAAAAGAAAAAAAGCATCCACTTTTAAGGTCAAATTTCTATGTAAGTGTCTTGTTTAGTCCTTTCTTTTAAACCTTTGGGGCTATAGTTCTCAGAAAAAGTTAAATATTAAATTTTCTTTGAGAACAAAATTACCCCAGCTTAGTTAAAGTTTATGAGGTGAGATTTTGGTTTATGTCTCTCAGGCATTCTTTTACCTCACTGAAAACTACTGTTGTCAGAAAAGCATAAATGCTATTCTTTTTAAGTGAATAAAATTCCCAGCTCAGTGGAAGACTTGGTTTGGTCTGGATTAATAGGCTATTAAAGATTAGCTAACAACAGGGCTTCTGCACCAGATTTAGCATAGCTTCACCCGAGTTTATTTACCATTTTTCAAGATTCGGTATTCAGGTCTGTTTTATAGCATCCTTCCTAAACCCCAACAGTATAATGCACTTAATCAGTTATTCTCAAAATGTTTTCCTAGGAATAACAAATTCAACATTGCATGGGAACTTGTTAGTAATGCATAAGGGATCGTGGGTCCCCATACCTTTTGAATCAGGAATTCTGGGGTTGATGCTCAGCAGTCTGTTCTGGTTGGTGTTCTGGCATTCCAGGTGATTAAAATCCACTGCACTAATCTTATTCCATTTAATTTCTTATTTACCTATTTAGATCCTGAAACAGTAAAAAGCCCTAGAATGTGTCCAATGAACATTTATTGCATTGATTATAAAAATGAAATTCAGGCTATATATTTAAATCTCTTATGTCCAGCTAGTGAATGAATTCAATGAATTTCATTTTGTTGTCTTCAAAGATATAGAATGACCCCAAAATGGAAGAATTAGTTTTTGAAAAAACAGTGAGTGGAAAATAAATTTTGTAACAGATAAAAGGAAAATAAAACTATTAATGAGGATAATTTATTGTTTAGTCTAATTATTATCTTCCTAAGAAATTGTAGATATATGTTCTTTTGATCTTTTTCTTATAATCTTATTCATAATCATAGCAAATATTTACATAGGCTGATTCTTTATGAACTCTTTTAATCCTCACTAAATCCCCATTACCTTTATCCTTGTTTTATAGATGAAAATGTGAAGCAATAGAGGTAAAATAACAAAATTACTACTTGGCAGAACAATGCCTTGATATTAGGGAGTCTGGGTTCAGAGTCCATCTCCCAACTAGTACTAATCATTGTGTTTATATTGCTTTTTTTTTAAAGCTATATGATGATTATTTTCAGTATGTCTCTAGAAATCCTTTCTTCATTTTTAAAAAGATTTTATTAATTTATTTGAGAGAGAGAGAGAGAGAAAGTATGACCTCGGGTAATAGCAGAGGTGGAGGGTGGAGAAGCAGACTCCCCACTGAGCAGGTAGCCAGACTTGGGTTTGTATTGCAGGACCTGGGATCATGACCTGAGCTGAAGGCAGGTGCTTAACTGACTGAGCCACCCAGGAGCTCCAAATCCTTTCTAATTCAAAAAAAATTTCTTTAATGATTCAAACATTACAGTACCCTTCAACATTATCGTTGAATTTTATAGAGTTCCTGTTCACTAACTTTCCCTACAAATGGTCTTTAGAGCAAATGTTAAGTTCTTGCTGCCTTAGTGTATATGTTAACTGATGCGAAATTGCTTATATGCTTGCTGATAACTAACTGCTCTTCAAAATTGCTTTCAAATTCTATACTCTTCAGAAGTCACCACCTATGCCTAAATGCATTTGTCTAGTGATTCCTATTAATTTTTATGGTAACAGCCTGTGATGGTTATTTGTACATCATTGATAGAAAAGTGTTTCAACTTCTCATTACTGCATTGGAAGTTTTATTTCTTTAAGTTTTAAAAATCCAGTTCTTTTTTAGGTAAGAATTTCCCTTTCCAAAAAGTAAATTAGACTTCTTTTTATTTTTTTTTCAATTCTGAGGATTAAAGAGGATCAAATTTTTTGATAAATTAAGTCCACAAAACAATTGGATTAAATGTTTAAAAGTCAGAATTCACATACCTGATAGCTAAAAATAGGAACTTTGATCCACTAACCTAGTGTAAAGAAGAGGGAAGAAAATAGAAGAAAGGTTTAAAGACAAAAAATGTCAATAATAGTTAAAAACATAAAACAATTTATACATGAGAATTTCAATAATATTGAATACAACTACAAATA
>PISX010020271.1:0-36228 GCA_004024625.1 Mellivora capensis | reverse complement strand
GAGGGTTCCCCTTTCTCCACATCCTCTCCAACACACGTTGTTTCCTGTCTTGCTGATTTTGGCCATTCTAACTGGTGTGAGGTGGTATCTCAATGTGGCTTTAATTTGAATCTCCCTGATGGCTAGTGATGATGAACATTTTTTCATGTGTCTGATAGCCATTTGTATGTCTTCATTGGAGAAGTGTCTGTTCATATCTTCTGCCCATTTTTTGATATGATTATCTGTTTTGTGTGTGTTGAGTTTGAGAAGTTCTTTATAGATACTGGATATCAACCTTTTGTCTGTACTGTCATTTGTAAATATTTTCTCCCATTCCGTGGGTTGCCTCTTTGTTTTGTTGACTATTTCCTTTGCTGTGCAGAAGCTTTTGATCTTGATGAAGTCCCAAAAGTTCATTTTCGCTTTTGTTTCCTTTGCCTTTGGAGATATATCTTGAAAGAAGTTGCTGTGGCTGATATCAAAGAGGTTACTGCCTATATTCTCCTCTAGGATTCTGATGGATTCCTGTCTCATGTTGAGGTCCTTTATCCATTTTGAGTTTGTCTTTGTGTATGGTGTAAGAGAATGGTCGAGTTTCATTCTTCTACATATAGCTGTCCAATTTTCCCAGCACCATTTATTGAAGAGACTGTCTTTTTTCCACTGTATATTTTTTTTCCTGCTTTGTCTAAGATTATTTGACCATAGAGTTGAGGGTCCATATCTGGGCTCTCTACTCTGTTCCACTGGTCTGTGTGTCTATTTTTATGTCAGTACCATGCTGTCTTGGTGATCACAGCTTTGTAGTAAAGCTTGAAATCAGGTAACGTGATGCCACCAGTTTTATTTTTGTTTTTCAACATTTCCTTAGAAATTCGGGGTCTCTTGATTTCATACAAATTTTAGGATTCTTTGCTCCAGCTCTTTGAAAAATACCAGTGGAGGGATGCCTGCGTGGCTCAGTTGGTTAAGCGACTGCCTTCAGCTCAGGTCATGATCCCAGCGTCCTGGGATCGAGTCCCACATCGGGCTCCTTGCTCGGCAGGGAGCCTGCTTCTCCCTCTGTGTATGCCTGTGCTCACTCTCTCGCTCTCTCGCTCTCTCCCTCTCTCTCTGACAAATAAATAAATAAAATCTTAAAAAAAAAGAAAAGAAAAAGAAAAATACCAGTGGAATTTTGATCGGAATGGCATTAAAAGTATATATTGCTCTCGGTAGTATAGACATTTTAACAATGTTTATTCTTCCAATCCAAGAGCATGGAATGGTCTTCCATCTTTTTGTGTCTTCTCCAATTTCTTTCATGAGTGTTCTGTAGTTCCTCGAGTACAGATCCTTTACCTCTTTGGTAAGGTTTATTCCCAGGTATCTTATGGTTCTTGGTGCTATAGTAAATGGAATCAATTCTCTAATTTCCCTTTCTGTATTTTCATTGTTAGTGTATAAGAAAGCCACTGATTTCTGTACATTGAGATCAGGAACACGACAAGGATGCCCACTCTCACCACTCTTGTTCAACATAGTATTAGAAGTCCTATCAACAGCAATGAGAAAACAAAGAGAAATAAAAGGTATCCAAATTGGCAATGAAGAAGTCAAACTCTCTCTCTTCGCAGATGACATGATACTTTATATGGAAAACCCAAAAGACTCCACCCCCAAACTACTAGAACTAATACAGCAATTCAGTAACGTGGCAGGATACAAAGTCAATGTACAGAAATCAGTGGTTTTCTTAGACCATTTTAATTTGCAGAATAAGCAGAAAATAACTTAGTTACTATTCTACTGCAACAAGTAAAAAAGCAAATACTTTTTGGAACACTGGTTTTCAAATGGCTTTTTAGAATACCAGTTTTCTCAGAGATCATGGTGTGCAGGGAGGACCAAGCAGGCAGGACATAACTTCACTTCTACTGTAATTTACATTTTAGCATAGAATGATTGAATTTATATACAAAAAAGGGGGGTACTGCTGTCTTTCACTGAATTGTAAAAAACACTGCTATACAGGAAGACTTTTCATTTTATTCCTTTACTAAAAGTATAAACTTACTCTTTTTCTTGAATACTATCATGAATTTTAAATTTGAAGTAAAGTAGGAAGCCAGGGTTGATAAAAATAAATGCATGCCTTTGTGTGAAATATTCATGAGACTATCTTTGACTACTTTTGTTATGGAGGATTGCCAAAGTCCAACAATAATTATTTTTTATCCTTACTGAAGAAACAACAACTGTATGTAAATATTATGAAATCTAATTATCCTTGCATTACTTTTAACTATTTATATAGTGTTTGAATTTGAAATTTCCCAACTAAGAGCTTCAAGGTATTTCTCCTAAGTATACATGATATTTGCTTCTTAGGAACCTTGATGATTATTATAGAAAATGTAAATGGCATGTATATGGTCAACTGCCTAATAGGCATATATTTCCTCATTTCACATTCCATGAGATAATGTTTAATTTTTCTAAAGATTTTATTTATTTATTTATTTATTTATTTATTTATATTGAGAGAGAGAGAGCATGAGCATAGGCAGAGGGAAAGAGAGAATCTCAAGCAGACTAAGTGCAGAACCCAATGTGGGGCTCGATTCCAGGACCCTGAGATCATGACCTGAGCTGAAACCAAGAGTCAGACACTTAACCGACGAGCCACCCAGGTACCCCAGCGATAACATTTAATTTTAAAAAGTATTTTTCAAGGGAAAAAAACAAATTTTGATTAGGAGTATTATAAAATAAAATATATAATACTACTAATTATTAAAAGTTTAAATTATATAAAGCACATATTATTCACAGTGTTTCTTTTAAAACAAAAAATCTAAAAAGCATCCTTAATAAAATAACTCCATAAAACGCTATTTGTCTTTGCATATATAGATCTGGTGATTTTAGAACATTTTATTCAAAAGAAATACTGTGAAATTACAGATCAGTTAATAAAAGTGGCCCATTGATTTGCATCTGAGACAAGAAAAATTATTTGTTTCAGTTTAACTGAGATATAATTCAGCTGCAATCACATTATTCTCTTTGGAATGCATTACTCCAGCTGCAATATACTTATATTTATCTTAGAAATATCACCTTGTTGGACATTTCAATGGTGCAGTCAGTTAAGCCTCTGAATCTTGATTTCAGCTCAGATCAGGATCTCAGGGTCCTGGGATTGAGCCCCAGGACAGGTTTCCCACTCAGCAGGGAGTCTGCTTGTCTCCCTCTCCCTCAGCCCCTCCCCCTGCTTGCAATCTCCCTCTCTCCCTCTCTCTGAAATAAATTTTAAAATATTTTAAAGAAGAATAAAATAAAATAAAATAAAATATTTTAAAGAAGAAATATCACATTTTTAAATAAAAAGAACCAAAAATATTTTACCATTTTGGGTCAACAGTTAGTACTTTATACATAGGCTATTTTTGACAGCAGCAATAGTTCTGCATAACTCTTTAGATCTTAAAGAAATTCTGCCTTCTGAATATCTTATGGCCCTAATTTTTAATGAATATAAAATCTGCATTTATCTAAATTTTACATCATAAATTGCAATGCAGTGTATCAGTTTTTAAGGTAATTTTGTAAGGAACGAATAATTTAGTAATACAGGATAAGAGTTTTAAAATTATTTGTACAAGTTATCAAATAAAAAAGATAATGTTTTACAGGAAGGAATAAAATATTCCTTGGAGGATTTTCACCTCTGTCATTTCATATTATGAATTCTGGCCATGGTGCTTATTCCAGGATAGTCCTATCACTTGATATATTAAGATATTATGATTGTTTATATATTGTTCTATGTTATTGTTGCTTTGATAGTTTTATTTGACATAATGTAGCACTTACAAAATTTACTTCAGCAGTATAAATTATATATAAAACATTTAAAGTAAAAAAGGCATCAGGGCGCCTGGGTCGCTCAGTTGGTCAAACGCCTGCAACTCAGGTCATGATCCCAGGGTCCTGGGATCAAGTCCCGCATCAAGCTTCCTGCTCAGTGGGGAACCTGCATCTCCCTCTCTTTTTTCCTCTGTGCTCTATCTCAAATAAATAAATAAATAGATAAATCATTAAAAATGCATCAAATATTATTAGAACACATTGCGCTCAATTATTTTTCCACATGCATTGAAAAATGCATGTGGAAATGGAAAAAAAGAATACTTAAGGTTTTGAAGAGGAAGCACTGAAATTCAATTCTAAGTATTATAAGCTACTATTGATTAAAGAGCAGTAAGAAATTAAGGAACCCCCCACTGGAGGTGGTAGTGGGCAGAGAGTCAAATAAAGTGAGAAATGACATGGATTAGACCATGGGGATTATCAGAGAGCCAGATATAGCTGAGCACCTTTGCCAAGTCTATGGGCGCAAGAACATATATATGGACAGAGAAGCCTGTTTCACAGCTATGTTAGGAGTTTGGGATTTATTTTGATATCTGGCAAGGATCTATGAGATTTTAAGAAAGGTCATTCATGATTAAATTTTAAATTTAAAATGGTCATGTAATGTCCATCATGGTGACTACAGTTAATACTATACTGCATACACAAAGGATTCTAATAGATCATAGAAGTTCTTATCACCAGAAAAAAAACTATAACTATGTGAGGTAATGATATTAATTATAATGGAAATCATTGTGAATATATATAAATATCAACTAGAGAACAAGAGGTGAGAAGAAGGAGAGGGACACAAGAACTTACAAAACATCATCAGCAGTTATGGGAACAGATATAGATGAGGCACAGGTAACAAAGCAGCAACAGCTTTGATCCTGGGCGCCAGAGAAAAGCAATAGCAGGAGAGCAGTAATGGTAACCAAGCAGAGTGACAGGAGTCCAGGACACATATGAAATGAAAGCATGAGAGATATAAGATTTGAAAACTCCATGTTTTCTGTGGAATGGAGCTTCAGAGCCATGGGGGATATTTGTTGGCATTTCTGTAATTCTCTTGTTGTTTCAAAAATAATTAATTCCCAGTGATGCTGAGAGATGAACTAGTAAATCAAAGAGCTAACACACAGCAGCCTAAACATGCAGAAGATCCCTTCCTATTTTTCTGAAAGTAATAAAACCTTAGGGACAAAAGTCACCTGCACTAGAATATTAGCCTTGTCAATTGTTTTCTTTGACATATTACTTAATACTTTCGTTTTTAGCCATTATTTCTATAGAATGGAGGTAGTAAGAGCTTACAAAGGTTAGATGCATTAATATATGCAGGGTACATATAGGTGTTCTATAAACATACTATCATTATTATCATTATTTTCATTATAGTTATAATTATTATTTATTATATTATTCAGTTAAGAAGAGCTCCTCATTTCAAACAATAAGTCTAAGCTTAATTCCTATATACTTTATGATATGACTCCTAGTTAGTCATTTCATAGATATCCTTTTCACATAAAGAAGTGAAATACATATTCAAGCATCATCCAGTTTATTTTGTTAATTTTTAAGAAATTCTTATTTACTATATGATGGAAATCCAAAATTATACAATGAATATTATATACAAACTCTCTCTTTTGGTGGTAGATTATTCTGGATATTGCTGGATTTGTTTTGGCCAGAATTTTTAATGTTTTCTCTATGCTTCTGATTTCCTGAGAACAAGTATCAGTTTGCAACTTTTATGTAAGGTATTAATAAGACTGCCTCCCCAAATTTGTGCCTTTATACTGACTATGAAGTCAGTTAATCTAAAGAGTAAGTGAAGATTTAAATATTGAATTAGTCAGCTTTTCTTTTGGATTAAAATTTTATAGCAATATATGGAACAATTTGGCCATTCTCAAATACAGTATGGTTTATACTATATCAGGTATTTATTATGTTTACTAATCACTCTCCAAGAAGGTTCATTAGTAGATAGTGGAATTCCAACAGACTAAAAATAAAAAGTAGATAAAACAATGCCATCTTTAATTTGTATACAAATACTCTTTCTCTTCTATAAACAGAATCATTATAGGTTATATAAGGTAGGAGTCAATAAACAGAAACATTATAGGTTAAATAAGGTAGGAGTCTATAAACAGAATCATTATAGGTTACATAAGGTAGTAGTACAATCATTATATGTACATATATTAAAATAAATTAAATGATGAATTGTGTCAATGGCTGTTTTTCTGACATGCTTTTAGGTTCCGATAAGGAATCCAAATTACAATGGTGCCTGAGTGGCTCATTTGGTTAAGTGTCTGCCTTTGGCTTAGGTCATGATCCCAGGGTCCTGGGATGGAGCCCCGTATCGGGCTCCCTGCTTGGCGGAAAGCCTACTTTCCCTCTCCTAGTCCTCCTGCTTGTGTTTCCTCTCTCGTGGTGTCACTCTCTGTCAAATAAATAAATAAAATCTTAAAAAAAAAAAAGGAATTCAAATCACAGAACTTACAGTATGTTTCCACCTATTCTGTAAGAGACGGTAATCACTTCCTTTTCTTATCATTTCCTTTCCACTCCCGTATCTCCTTCTTCAAGAGTATCATTATGCCCAGGGCACCTGGGTGGCTCAGTGGGTTAAAGCCTCTGGCTCAGGTCATGATCTCAGGTTTCTGGGATGGAGCCCTGCATCAGGCTCTTTGCTCAGCAGGGAGCCTGCTTCCCTTTCTCTCTGCCTGCCTCTCTGCCTACTTGTGATCTCTGTCTGTCAAATAAATAAATTAAAAAAAAAATCTTAAAAAAAAAAAAAAAGAATATCATTATGCCCTTTTCAGTCTGCTCTGAAAACTCCTCCCAAGGAAGCCCCTGATGCCACCTTCTGGGACAGGTGCTTCCTTGTCCCAGGCCAAGACTATTGAGATTCTCTTCCCCACTAAAAGACCACACACGGTGATTGCATTCAGCTCTGTTGAACATACAAACATGAAAGCAGTATAATGCCAAGCAGCATTTTTTACCAAGTACCTTCCTTAATGAGTAAAAAAAGAGACCATGTGGAGTGATAAATAACAAAGAAATAAATGATCCTTGACTCCTGGTAGCTTTAATCTTTCTGGTCTTAGTTCTACCAATACTACCTTTGGTAGCATTTTGGAATCATATTAAGACTTTAGATCTCAGTAATCCTCTCAAATTTTTAATAATTATGGTAGTCTCCTTGGTTACTTATAACAAACCAGTATTTATAAGTAACCAATACTAGATTCTTAAAACCAAATGACCCTAGATTAAGACATTATGCATTAGAAATTGGATGTATATTGAATAGTTTTAGGGTTAGAGAAAGAGAAATAACATAGAAAAGTAAAAGGAACTAGAACTGATAATGTCTAAAATGTCAGGAAAACTGAATGAAAGTGCGTAATTTCAAAAATTTGCCTATTGAAATCCTCAATCAATTATGAACCCATGAGCAAACTCTCTACTAGGTACCAATGGTTGTTGCTTTTGTCATGAGAATATTGGTGGGACTGTTTATCTGATTTTCTGGAAGATCGAACAAGGAAAAAGGATCAGGGATAGGAAACTGGAGTTATGATGTTTTAAAATAATTATTTTTGATATATCAAGAACAGATGAAGAAGAGCCAATGGAATAAACTTATTTCAAGTATAAAAGAAAATTTGGATTGGATATATTCTTTCTGGAAATCATTATATGTACATATATTTTTCTAGGGAAATGATGAAAAGAAATAAAAGAAAATTAAGACAACATCGTTAAGAACTCAAATATTTAAATAAGAGATAAATAGGGGCGCCTGGGTGACTAAGTGGGTTAAAGCCTCTGCCTTCAGCTCAGGTCATGGTCCCAGGGTCCTGGGATCGAGCTCCGCATCAGGTTCTCTGCTCAGCAGGGAGCCTGCCTCCCCCTCTCTCTCTGAATGCCCCTCTGCCTACTTGTGATATCTGTCTGTCAAATAAATAAATGAAACCTTTAAACATAAATAAATAAATAAATAAGAGATAAATAAAGATGAGCTTCTAAACATTGAGCAGAGGCTAGAAAAGTAAGAATAATACCTTAAGTATGTGATGCCATGGAACCAAAAAAAAATATAATCAAAGAAGGAAGAAAAGGTGCACTGAGAAATCAGAAGGCTAAAACATGTCCATTGGATTTAATGGCACTGACAAAACATGGGAAATTCTGTGGAGTGATAAAATATGGTAACAGAATAGAATGAGTTGGAGAATATAAGCAGCATAAATACCTATTTTGAAAAGTTGGTAATGATGAGGAAAATGAATAATATGATAATATTAAAAAGATAATGGAATTAGGAGCATTTACATTGTGTATGTGGGTTTTTTTGAAGATTTATTTATTTGACAGAAAGAGAGAGAGCACAAACATCAGGAGCAGCAGGCAGAGGGAGAGGGAGAAGTAGGCTCTCCGTGGAGCTGGGAGTCAGATGCAGGGCTAGATCCCAGGACCCTGGGATCATGACCTGAGCCAAAGGGAGCCGCTTAACCATCTGAGCCACCCAAGTGCCCCAACACTGTGTTTTTTAAAAAACATTTTCAGTAATAGAAATTGTGTGTGTTTAGGGGAATTTTTAAATAATAGGAACATTTTTACAGAGTAGGAAGGAGGAAGAAGATACAAAAGAGATAGCAATAATCAATATAAGGTTTCTTAGAAGACAATATATGATTTCATATACAGCCTAAGAGGAAAGATAGGTATTAAATGGATGAAGACATTTTGGCTCTTACATTAGGGCTTCCAAATTTAGCAAATAAAAATATACAATTTCTGATTCAATTTGAATTTCAGATAACCATTAAATATTCTTGGTATAAGTATGGTCCCAAAACTTGCACTAAAATTATTTATCATTCATCTGAAATTCAAATTTTAACTAGACATACTATATTTCTCTGGTAACCTTAAACTAGATCAAAATGAAAGACTCCCCACCTGCTCTTATGGACATTGTGTTTGGAAAGCCTCTCTTTGGCCCTTTGACCATACTTAATAGCACAAAGTGAGGAGTCCTTGGGACCAAGAGAATATAGTCATGTGGAAGCCATGCTTAGCCATTCTAAAACAAAAGATGCTGCAATTCCCTCCAAATATGGTTAAAAACCTACTTCTAGGCCTGCTTGTGTCTCTTCCTCACATCCTTCTTCCCTATAAGGGACAGCACTGGCAGTATGTCACCCAGAACATAAGGTACAGTCAAGGGATGGGTCCTTTTGGGAATGTAGAAACATCCTGGATGTGCAGATGTCTTTCCACATACATGATCTCCAAATGAGAAATTGATGTCAGTTAGTACAGAAAAGGGAGTAAGAAGACAAAGTTGGTAGGGTAGTTTTAAAAACAAACAAAGGCTTTAAGGACCACCCTCATTGTATTGCCAAGTTCTCCTGAGGGATTCTGAGGAGTATGAGAAATTTTGATCCAAATCTGATTTCCTGGTTTTTCTAAAGTTACATTTTCTAAGGAAGAAGAAGAGAACATACATTGTTTAACAGCTTTCTAGTTTGATTTTGACGTTTCTTTCCCTGAGTTCTGGAAATGTAAGGAGTAGGCCTAGAGAAAGATATCATTTCCACTGTAACCATGTAAAGAAGATGGTCATGTGTCCTTATAAGTTTATAGACATCATGGTGGAATATTGAGGGACACACTCTCTGTTGTAAAATAGCAATCATAAGTTTGATGAGATCAGATATAATTTTCAAGAAAAAAAGATGGAAAGTATGACTGAAGAAAACTAGTATAATTTTTCAGCTGTTAGTACTGAGAGGACCGAGGTTATGATATTGGATCTTACTTTATAGTGATAATTCAAAACTTCAAATTAGCTTCAGTTAAGTTAAAGGGAGATAGATAATTCATGAAAGGTCAAAGTTTTACCAGATGGTTGTAATGAACAAGAGAAAAGCAAGAAAGCCCAGGGTATTTGGAAGAGACAATTGAAATGGTGTATGATGATATCTAAGCTACTTTTAGTGGAATAAGGAAAACAAATTAAGAAAAAGGGGAGTTGGAGTATCAATATGCTAATGGTGCTGCAGAGAAACATCTCTAATAATTGTTTCTTTTTTAAACATTTTATTTAATTACTTGACAGAGAGAGACACAGCAAGAGAGGGAACAAAAACAGGGTGAGTGGAAGAGGGAGAAGCAGGCTTCCCGCTGAGGAGGGAGCCCAATGTGGGGCTCGATCCCAGGACTCTGGGATCATGACCTAAGCTGAAGGCAGGTGCTTAAGGACTGAGCCACCCAGGCGCCCCACTAATGATTGTTTCTTAAGTTTAATTTCATTTTTCCTTTCCAAAAGTCCTATAATTAGCACTGTAGAGTTGGAAGACAGACAATAGCATTCAAGTCATTAACTGCTGATTTTAACTTCATGTTTCAAACATTATATGTGATCATACGGAATGCATAATTTATTTGATCCTCAGTTTCTTCATGTATTAAAATACTACATTAATATTTGTATCATAGTATTATTATGAGACATTAATGACACACATATCTAGTGCTCAGTTGGTACCAAAATGGTGTTTCCTTTTTTTTCTATCTGTGTATATTCACATGTATGTTTGTGTGTGTGTGTGTATCTCCAATTGACCTCATTAATTTCACTTATAGGCTATTTATGTATTTGCCTCCCAGAGACTGAAAGTCTCCTTCTTGAGTGTAACATTTGCATTTCAACCACCTATGAATTTACATCCTCTCCCCTGCAATGCTTCACGGCTATCTTAAATTTGAAATTGACTCATTATTAATTTCTCCCAAATCACTTATATTCCCACAAGCTAAGGTTCAGTTTTATCAAAATTTTGCACTACCACAAACATGCTGCAACATCATCCATCCAAGTCTTAGCATGTTATTTTTTTTTCTTTGACTTACTGATAAACTCAAAACAGTTTGAATGCATTTTCTCATATATAGTACATGGATTCTACCTCTCTCTAAAGTCTCACAGAGAGTTTTACTTAACAGTTTTGAGTTAGCCAGCTCTGCACTGTGCAATCTGATACGTAACCCAGGTACGCACAGGTTCCTAGGGCTCTAGATAGAGATAGGGCTCCATGTTGCTACTTCACTAAAAAGGATGGATATTTATCAGACAATGCATTAAAAATCACTTTTTTTACATATCAATATTCCTTTTAAACCTAATTTTTTAAGTTGCAGTGGATATGTCTAAGCCATTTACTTTCTAGTAATGATGATGCCAGTGATGTCATGATGCTTAAGTAGTAACTTTTTAAATAAATGGGTAAATAAAGAAAAGGATAAAACTCACGTCCAATTTTTATTATAACTCTTCTGGCAACAGTTTTTCTTGTTTTGTTCCTGGCTTTACGAAATAGTTATACACCTACCTGCCTTGCCCTTGCCAGTAGGCTCAATTCCTGTGAATGCAGAGTTCTCTCTAGGACTTAAGGCATGTGTTAGGTACTGGTTCTTCTATGTCCAGCATATCTTCCACTTCTTCTCACTATGAGCTTTCTTTTATATTTCAAACTTATAATTATAAGTTTATGATTTTTAACTTTATAATTTATAATTATAAACTTATAAACTTATACATTTTTAATAGCATTGAATGTATGGTGTGGCAAGAGAAATCCCACGCTTTTTCTGTTCACCATCATGAAGGATACTTTCCACTTTCTGTCTTCAGTGGTAGTTGGACTAGGTAGAAAATTATAAGCTCAAAGCTACTTTTTGACCTCATAGGTTAGTCCTGTTCTTCCTCTGACATTTGGGGCTACTGATGACAAATTCACTGTCAACTTTAATATTTTTCCTAAGAATCTGATTTTCTTCTGGTTTAGTATTTTTTTCTCTTTTGTACATTATTTTCTAAAACATGATGATATAGCTAGGTGTAGATTTTTTTCCTCATTCCAATCCTACTTGGCATTTATTGAGATGTTAACCTCATAACTCAAGCCATTCTCTACATCTGGAAATTCTCAGTGATTACCTCTTCAAACAGTATCCTATCATTTTCTTTCTTCACTAATTTTTGAAGTTATTAGTCACATGTTGAACTTGATGGGTCTATCCTCTTTTAAGTTTTATTTGATATTTTTCAACTTATCTGGTACTTTTCAATAATGTAATCTTTTACTTTATCATTCTGCTCTTCAACTGAGTATAATATGGTATATAATCCCTTAAGAAAAACACTGACTCCAGAGCTAGAATTTCTACCTATAAAAAAATCAACAACTTACCTAAATCCTCTGTGTTTCAGTTTCTTCCTTTTAAAATGAAAACAATTCTAGTACCTACTTTGTGGCATTATTCTGAGTTAATATTTATCAAATATTTATACATACATATTCTCTTCCTTTCTTCTATGTATGTACATAGTCTAGTACATACATACTTCAACTTCTCATAACTGGATTATTCTGATTGTTTTCCATTGCATCCCTTGGTGGAAAAAATGAATTTCCTCTAAAATTCACCTTCTTTTTATATATTATTGCCACATACTTGTTATTAATTTTGCACAAAATCCGTCTATGTGCCAGATTTAAAAAAGAAATCCAGGACTAAGTTATTTTCTCACAATAAAGTCTACATATGTCAGGGAAGACCCTCCATTAGTTAGACTTATTTCTACTGATTTATATTTTCCTTATATCTCCACCCAACACTTCACTTAGATGAGTGTTTCTACTCAAGTCCAACAAACATGTCATATACCACATTTTTCTTATTCATTAATTATGTATGCAACCACTATTTATGGTTTAATATTTAATTAAATCTGTTGTACACACAAAAATGAGTAAGTCATGATTTTTACTGTATTCTGAAGTCAAAGAAATGAAACCATGTAAATAATTTTACTACAAAGTGATATGTACTGTAATGAAGGTTTTATAACTCTGCCTATACTCTAAAACAAGCTTACATTTCTTTTTAAAAATGAATTTTTAAATACAAAAAAAAGTACAGATAGTGATATAACAAATGCCCTTTTAACTACCACCTTGAATTAGCAAGTGTTAATATCATGGTATATGTGTTTCAGATCTTATCATTCTATAATCAAATTAGTTTGGTCCATTTGTCTAGTCATTAGAAATAGCCACCATTATAATTCACAAAGACATTTTTTTTACATGTGCTATTGCAAGATATGGAAGAACATCTTCATAACTTAGCCAATTCCCTATAGTACAGCTGAGTCCAAGTGGAAGTAATAATGACATTTTTTGTAAAAGTTTGGTAATAGCTAAGACCATATAAATAATCTCCTTTAGGTTGGTTCTGACTCTTCTATACCTAAGAAATTTCCAAGGTTAAATGGCTCCTTATATATACCTCATCTTCTAATCTTCTAAGACCTGTTACATTTCTTTTTTTTTCTCAATAATAAAAGCATACCAGAATGACTGATATAATGAATTTATTTCCTTCAGAAGAGAATGTCTTTTCTCTCTCTCAATAATGTAGTCTGCCTCCAATGAGCCTGACAAAGGCTTAACTATTAAATAATAAAATCATATGTGCCTGAGATTTGGGATGATTCAATTTCAAATAAAATCATATTGGTTTTTTACCATCTTTTCTTTAGTAAAATATGAAATAAAGATTAAGCCTTAATATTCTACCTGTTCTTAGTTCAGTGTTTTGTTTTGTTTTTACTAATATCCTCTTAGCAATTATCTGATCCCAAAACACAAACTCTAGACACCTACATCCATGCATTTGCATATATTAAAATTATGGAAACCATAAAAATAAACAACAGAAGGGAGCAGGGTCGGAAGATGGGGTAACTGGGTGATGGGTATTGAGGGCACGTGTTACCACAAGCACTGGGTGTTATCTACAACTAATGAATCATTGAACACTACATCAAAAGGTAATGATATACTATATATTGACTAACTGAACATAATAATAATAATAAAATGTAGCAGGGGCCAAAAAGCCAGTTTTGTGGAAAAAATAAATAAAGCAATACATTTTAGGCAAAATACTCTCAAAATCAAAATACAGTATAAGTTTATTTCCCAAATAGAATATTGAATTACTTAATCTAAAGCATTCATATTTACTAGGTTGAACCATATGAAATTAAGATATGTATTTTCAATTTATTTTTCTCTTAATGTAAATGTGATGGTAGGTTAGTCAGTTTGACTAAACTAAGGGATGCCCAGTTTAAAAAATATTTCTGGATATGTGGGTAAGGATGTTTCCAGATGAGGTTAGTATGAGAATCAGTGGACGCAATAAAGTAGATTGCCCTTTCCAATATGGTAAGCATCATCCAATCTGTTGAGGACCAGAATAGAACAAAATGGTGGAGGAAGGAGAAATTCACACCTTTTGCTTCTTGCCTTACTGCTGAGTTGGAACATTGGTCTTCTCCTGACCTTTAGACCATCAGCAATCTTGGTTTTCAGGACTTAGAATTTAGACAGGAATTATACCATTAGCTTTCCTGGGTCTACAGCTTGCAGAATATATTATATATTTATTATAATATATAATATTACATCTCTCTCTCTCTCTCTCTCTATCTGTCTCTCTCCCATCCCCTTTAGTTCTGTTTTTTCTGGAAAGCCTTGACTAATATAATGGCCAATAAGACCATTTTTATATGCTTTAATCTAAGAGTGGGATTGCTTCATTGTATTCAAGGCTTTCTTGAGAACAAAGGTTTGAAAAATGTTTCCCTTTCTGAAAAAAATATTGGGGAATAAATCTACCTACAAGAAAATTAATATATATCATCTACTGTAAAACACAGAGCATATGTTTAATATTTTGAATGGATTATTTTATAGCCTTAAAACCTAAATTATGTCTTCGTAAGCATTCTGTTATAGACAAATGTATAGGATATTATAGGAAAAGTATACTCCAAGATATAACAATGATAGAATATAGTTAAAATATGTAAATATATATATATATATATACATATATATATCAATGCTTAAAAGCACCTATGTGGATCAAAATAAAACTGAAATCCAATATAATAAACAGAGACTAAAGCCATAAATCTAGGGTTTCTAGGGTAAGGATTTAAAAAAGGATTTAAAAAAATTTAAAATTTCTAGGGTAAGAATGTTTTGAGTGAATGTACCCAAGATATACACATAACAAGAAACTGGAAAAACTGCATATATGAAAAAAATATATATATATATAATGTACCAGGCACATATTATGTAAAATAAATTTATACAGTCACTTTAATATATGAAAACTTGAATGTAAGACAGAAGATGGCAATATAATAAAAAGGGACAAACATGTTAAGATTATAAATTCATAAATATGAAAATATCACTAACCTAAGGAATTTAACAATATAAACTTGATAGATACAAAACAGAAATGATATAATTATACAGAAAAAATTTAAAATTCATGAGCACTGTTGACACTTTTAATGTGCTAGTCTCAGAAGCATTTATGCTCCAAGAAGACCAAATTTTGAAATGAGCTTGAGTGCTCGCTTTGGCAGCACATATACTAAAATTGAAATGAGCTTGAGATATTTGGAAATCATCATTAATAATTCTATAATAAGTAAGATATATTAAGAATTTATGCTGTAACAAGTATAGATCAACAAATCATTTTTAATGATTAATTGTTTAGGCATACTTATCAAAAGACTGATAAGGAACAAAATAGAATATGCAAGTAAAAAACCCAAACATCAATGCACACACATAATACAAGAAACAAAACCTTAAAATCATTGCAGTATAATGTAAATAACTATGCCACTCATTCTGAAAGTGTAGACTAAATGACCAATTGTTGAAGAAAAATGCATTTTCAAATTGTTTAGGAAGAAAAAAACATGAATTTAGGAATGAACATAACAATTATGAAATGGCTATTAAAATTAGAAAAAAAAAGTTCCTCCTAACTCTTGTGAGAGACAAACTCAAATTATTTTACTCAAACTTTATGAAAATCCAAACATCTTAATCAATGTAAAAAACCTGAAATATGTATGCACCTCATCTTATGAGGTCAGAATTATAGTGGTTTGAATGGTGTCAGAATTATAGTGGTTTGAATGGTATCCTTCCAAAATCCCATGACCACTTGGAACCTTAGAATGTGGACCTATTTGGAAACAGGGTCTTTGTAGATGTAATTTGGTAATATTAAGTCATATTGGATTAGGATAGGCCCTAATTCAATGACTAGCGTCTTTATAAAAAGGAGAGGGACATTCAGGACAGAGCCAGCACAGACACAGAGGGAAGAAGGCGATAGCGTGATGGAGGCAGAGATTGGAGTGGTGCAGCTCCACACCATGAGCACAGGATTGCCAGCAACCACCAGAAGCTAGGAAGGGAGCAAAAGGATTTTTTTCCAAGATTCTTCAGAGGAAACATGTCTGTGCTCACACCTTGATTCTAGATTTTAACCTCCAGAAGTGCAATGGAATACATTTCTGTTGTTTTAAGCCACCCTGATTGTGGTAATGTTTTTATGGCAGCCATGGGAAACAAGTAAGTGATGGGAGCAAAGCTATGATTCTAAACCAAGGTAAGGATAAAATGAAAAAATAAATTATGCCAATCTTACTTATGTTCCTAGATTTAAAAATCTTTCTGAAGAATCAGTTGATGCTAGAACAATGTGTATGTTAGGGGTGCCATTTCCCACCGGACACACAATTGAAAATCCTCACATAACTTTTCACTCCCCAGGCACTTAACTACTAATTGCCTACTGTTGACCAGAAGGCTTACTAATGTAACAGAAAGGGTCAATGAATACACATTTTGTATGTTATATGTATTATATACTGTGTTCTTACACAAAGTAAGCTACAGAAATGTTATTAAGAAAATCATAGAGAAGAACAAATACAATTATAGTACTGTACTGTATTTATTAAAACAAACAAACAAACAAACAAAACCAAAGGCATATAAAGTGGACCCTTGCAGTCCAAACCAATGTTGTACAAGGGTTAACTGTATTAACAAATTGAGCCCATCATGTATTTGAAAATTTTATCACCAAATGGAAATGAGGTAAAAAGTTAATCAACAAATATTGGCTACCACAAAGACAGACTGAGGGACAAAAATTGAAGTGGTTATCTCAACAGTTGCAGAGGAATAATTCCTTAAAATCCAACATTTATTTAAAATTTTAAAAAGCAAATCCCTTATCAAAATAAAATTAGAAGAACAATTGTTTGCCACATAAAGCATAACTACCAAAAACTCACAGCATAACACTTAAAGATTTAAGTATATTGTCAATAATTCCAGGAACAAATCAAGAAACCTTTCACATCACAATCATTTAACACTAGATGCTATGGACAATGCAAGATGTCTACAAAAGAAATAAGAGCTATATAAACTGGGGTAGGGGAGAACATAAAGTTGTCTTATTTGCAAAAAAACAGAATTTTCTAAGGAGCAAATTGTCTTTCACAAGGTCCTCTCAGGAAATCAAAGAAAACCTATTTGTAACATTAAAACATTAAGCAGAATTGCTGAATATAGATTGAAAGCACAAAAATTAGTATCATTCATATAAAAAGAACATAGAAAATGTGATATTTTTAAAGGATACCATTAATAATAGCCAGAAACCAACCTTTTCAGAGTTTCTTGGAAAAAACTAAAGAGATGCCTGAATGGCTCACTCAGAATAAACTACAGAAATCTGTCAGAACCTATTGAATATTGTAAAAAAATATTGTCCATAGACATAGAAGAACACCTAAATATTGAGAGATACTAGACTCACACATATAAGAAAGTACGTTATAAAATGTAATAGTGCTTTACAGCCATGATGAAAACCACTATAATTTCAATTACAATCATCAGTATTTTTCCATAGAAATCAAGAAATCATTGTAAATTAATATACAAGTATAAAGATATAATTCTTAAGGAAAGAAGAGCAGGACAGGCAAACTGTTCTTATCATATGTAACCGCATTTGTAACACTATACAGTTTAAAAAATAATGGTTACTAGTACAGAATTAGATATGTAGATTAAGAGAACAGAACAGAAAAGAACATCTAGAAAGATACATAAATGTTTAGAAACATAATTAAAAAAAGAAAACTCTATAAACAAAATTAAAAGACACAGAGTAGAAGATACTTGTAACCCTAAAACTGAGAAAATGGTAAAAACCAGACTATACCAAGAGGAAAAGAATGAATAAACATTTTATTGAAGATAACCTATTTTTGAACAGTATGTATATGAAAGTATGTTCAAGATAACAAAGAGAGGCAGATTAAAATAACTCATTCACACCTAAAAAGACAAAATTTAAATTTCTCATAGCAATTATCTAGAAAGATTGAAGGAATTTGAAATTGGGCTTTGCATACACCTGTCGTAATATAAACTTTTAGAATTTTTTTGGAAAACATTTTTGCCAAATTAAAAAATATATAAATTTAAAATATATTTAGAGTCACCTGGGTAGCTCAGCCGGTCATGTGGCTAACTCTTCATTTCAGTTTAGGTTTGATCTCAGGGTTCTGGGATGGGGACCTGCATCTGGCTCTGCACTCAGTGGGGAGTCTGCTTAAGGATTCTCTCTCCCCCTCTGCCCCTCCTCCCTCTATCTCTCTAAAATAAATAAATAAATCTTCATTTTTTATATATATATATATATATATATATATATGTGTGTGTGTGTGTGTGTGTGTGTGTGTATACATACACACACATACATACATACACACTTCAATTATCCATTTGTTAGAGAGAGAGAAAGAGAGAAAGCACACACAGTGGGAGCAGCAGAGAGAGGGAGAAGCAGGCTTCCAAATGAGCAGGGAGCCTGATGCTAGACTTGATCCCAGGACCTGGGGATCATGACCTGAACCAAAGGCAGACATTTAACTGACTGAACCAGCCAAGCATCCCTAAAATAAATAAATAAGTCTTCAAAAAAGATTTATCTGGTAATTCTACTTCTAGGAAGAAATTTTCTTTTTTATATATTTATTTGTTCATTTTCATTTATATGCAATTTAGTTAATATACACTGCATTATTAGTTTCAGGGGTAGAATTTAGTGATTCTTCAGTTGCATATAATACCAAGGGATCATTCCATCAAGTGCCCTCCTTAATGCACATCACTCAATTATCCCAATTATCCCATTCCATCCCTCCCCTTCAGCAACCCTCAGTTTGTCTCCTAAAATTAAGAGTCTTTTATGGTTTGCCTCCCTCTCTGTTTTCATCTTATTTTATTTTTCCTTCCCTTCCCCAATGTTCATTGTTTTGCTTCTTGAATTCCACATATGAGTGATACCACATGGTATTTGTCTTTCTCTGACCGATTTATTTTGCTTAGCATAATACCCTCTAGTTCCATTCACAGCATTGCAAATGGCAAGATTTCATTCTTTTTGATGGGTGAGTTAGTATTCCATTGTGTATATATGCCACATCTTCTTTACCCATTCATCTGTCAATGGGCATCTGGGCTCTTTCAGTATTTTGGCTGTTGTGGACATTGCTGCTATAAACATTGGGGTGCATGTGCCCCTTCAAGTCAGTATATTTGTAAGGGAGACATTTTCATATATGGAAATGTGTATGTGTTAATATCAGAATCAACTTTAGAATGTAAAACTAAATATATGGAAATGATGGAATACATATTACATGACAGTTAAAATGAATGCACTGTATTTAAATAGATTGCATTTTTATGTATCAAAGATATATATACATATACATATATGTGTGTGTGTGTATACATATATATTTAAAGATTTTACTTATTTATTTGACAGACAGAGACACAGTGAGAGAGGGAACACAAGCAGGGCCTGTGGGAGAAGGAGAAGCAGGCTTCCTGCTCTGCAGGAAGCCCAATGCGGGCCTCGACCATGGGATCACTGACCTGAGCCAGAGGCAGACACTTAACAACTGAGCCACCCAGGTGCCCCAAAGAAGATGTATTTTTAAACTCAGTGTTGAATGAGTAAAGGGCACTGAAGAACAATGCACACAATTTGATATGTATGTAAATTTTAAAGTGATAATATTTTATAAGTTTTACATATATATCTCATAGAAAAAACATATCAAACATGGATTAAACATGTAATTCTACTTGGCAGTAATGGTTTCCCCCAGTGAGGGAAAAGGTTATAGGATTGTATTGAAGGGAAGTAAGGGGAAAGTTAAGTTGAATTCCTATATAAATTCAAAAAGTATTCACAAGATTTTTTTAATGTTCTTTCCTCTCCATATTTTTAAATTTTTTTTCATATTACACTTTTTGTTTTTTACGTACTTTTAAAGTTTTCTCTAATTTATCTGATTTTAATCATATTTCCCTCAGTTGACTCTTCATTTGATACTGTGACACATTTATATTTTTATCATCTCTCTTTGATTTCATTTTAATTTTCTCCTGTGAGTTTTTCAATCTCCTTGAGTATACACAGTTAATGTTATTGAATTCTCTTTTCTGTTTTCTTTTAGGTTTTTTAATTTAAGTCTTTATTGAATTTCATCTTAAAATATCAGGAGAGAAAAAGAAAACCTGGGATAATTTTCTAATTAGTACACACCAGGGCTTACATTCATAAACTTTGAGAAAAAATGCTTATTATAAATCATTTAAGTCATATCCTAAAGAAATAGAAAGTATATAAAAATTGATAATGTAAGTGTCCCTTCCCATAAGAAGTGAGATACTTGATTGAAGTTTACTCTTCCTTGGCACAGGTGTATATAATGCAGATCCCTATAGACTACTTTTTTCCAAAAGCTTCATATATAAATTAGGACATTCCTTTATGTAGTGCAATAGAAATATAAAGTCTCCCAAATTATATTCTATTGACTAATTTACATTTTTATTTTGAATAATCCTAGGAATATACTTTTTTTCATAAATTTCAAGGTAATTATACACAATCCTTTTCCTGAATTGTTTTGTTTTGTTTTGTTTTTTTAAGCCCATGGATTTGTTTCCTGTGTCCAAATATCTGCATGACATCTTTCTCTTACTCACTGCATTGAAAACTGTAGCATAAAGGTAAAAACTATATTTTTTGATGATTCAGGATATATTTCTTCTCAATATGACTGATTTTAGTATATTTTCAAAGTGTATGTTTTAGTGTAATTTCAAAGATATGATTAACTCATTAAACATACTATCAGTAAAATAGAGCCATTATTTAATCTTGGGTTCTGGCAAAACAACAAATTAATTAACTACTTAAGCCAAAAACCAAATAAAACTACCAGTCCTTTGTTTTCATTACCAAAATTTCTTCAAAACTTTTATGAAAATCCCTTGCACTTTCCCATTTAGGCTCCTATTTTTTTTTTCAAATTTCCTTTAAAACATAAAGGTGCTCTCTTGGCTTTTCTCCCTCTATTTTTCTGGAATATCCCCTAAAATAAAATTTAGGGTATTATTTCAGAACAGAAATTATAGTACTCTCTCAAAATAATTCTGCTATATCTTAATTTTACATGAATCCATATGCTTTCCACAATGCACCTATGCTGAGCATGTCACATAACATTGAGAAACATGACATTTACATGACTCAAATATAGATTTGTTTCTTTGAAGAAGATGTTCTTTAATGTTGTATCGTAGTCAGAAACACCATTACCCTAGCTCTAGGTGATACCTATGAAATTCTACTCACCTTCTCACTTTAAAATTTGCCCTTCTCTCCAGCATTCACAAGTAATAATCCTGACTCCTATTCTCTGGTTTTACTACTAAAAATAATTGTCTTTCTTCTATGGCATGTATGTAGTATGTCTTACCTTTCTACTCAAATACATGTTTCTAGTCTTCATGCTACAGAATCCATAATTTATAAGGAGCTCACTTTTTTGATACCAGAATCCATGGAATCCAATGTTATTTATGATATAATCTAACACACCATTTATGCATTTTCCTTTCTAAAAGCATCAATCAGAGAAGAGATAAAAATACTACAAACGTTTCAAAGACTTTTGATCCATAAGGAAGACTTTAAGTTTGGCTTGCCATTGATTTCTATACAAATCAACAAAACACTGGTTGTGTTCTGTAAGGGCGATGAGCCTGTAGCCCTTTAGCCTTGTGTTTCTGATGTGTAGTCTCCACATTACTGGCAGACCTATCTTTCTAAAACAGAAGTCTTATTGTGCCAGTGCTTATGAAGACATGCATATGGCAACAAAATATTTCAAATATCTATCTTATTTTTCTTCTTATTTTATGCTTATTTTTTACCAGTTTACCTAGACTGTATTTTTGTAATCATAAATTGCGCTTACTCTAACTTGTATATCCCTCTTAGAACATACTAATTACTTCTAAAATTCTGTGGTCCTTGAATATTCAATATGTCATGTCAGGGTCTCAAGTATTTCTTTATATGATTTTAGGATGTATTGTTAAAGGCATCCCGGAAATACCACATAGAAATTAAATCAATACTGTCAAATTATAGGTTCTGGTGATGGCCACAGTTAATTCACTCTATGTATAAAATAGTGTCACCAATGAAAATTCTCTCCATAGAGAACAGTAACATAGTTCTATTTCTGTCAAGATCTCTTTTTTTTTGTGACTGGCACAGAGTACTGTTGAACAAAGAACCAAATTAATGAATGGAGTGGAATGGAGTGAATACATGGGAGGCTGTGAAGTACATGACATGATGTTTCTTTCTGAAAAAAACCCCAATTCACTTGCTACAAGTAGATGTTCATTTACTTTGTATCATTCTGACCACACAGAATTTTACAGCTTTCTCTTCTTTCTCTGTCTTTGGTTCCTTTTTCTCAAACTTTGTGATATAAAGAAAAAAAAATAATTAAAATGATGCAAGTGACTTCAAGCTTTCATGGTTCATGTCTGTGATTAAAATATGGCACAGAACCTACATAAGGAGTAGCAAAAGTATATAACATTGGGATGTTAAAGCTCAGCTGGGGGAGGCCAGGGAATGATTCACAGAGAAAGGTGTCATCAAGACATTCCCAGGCAGTTCTGGAAGAGGATATATTCAATGTGGACCAAAAGAGCATGTGCAATGGACTGGAAGGAGGACTCATTCAGTGACTACATCAGTTCTGAACTGCTAGAACTAAAGACGGCAGTTACGAAATAAGGGGAGGGTAGGCTCCAGAGATGATAATGCGCCAGCTCATGAAGAAATAAAAGAGATTCAGTGTTACTTTATAGGTAATTAGGTAATTTTCCAAGCATGAAGTGACATTATTAGCTTTATATTTTAGAAGATAACTCAAGGAGAAGTAAACATGATGGAATGGAGAGTGGAGAGTTTGAATGCAGATTACTCAGACTGGACATGGTAAAAGCTTGAACAAAGTGGGGTAATTGAAACCAGCTGACTAAATTTTGAGAACTGTGTATAAATAAATGCAAGAGGATACTGAGAAGAAAGCATAGATATTGTGTTGTGTTTTATCTATAAACACATAAGTGGTAGTTTTACTAATAACTTCAAAATAAAAAAAGGAGCAAAAATGAGATTACATTTTATCTCCTCTATTTTATCCTCTCTACATGTGATATTTATAGTAAAGCATAAACAACTTCTAAATATTTTATTGATTCCTTATACATTTACATTATTCCCAGTAGTTTACTAAAATTATTTCTTACTATAGTTAACCGCCATCTACTTCATACAATTAATCAACTGACTGTTAGAAAATACTTCATTTGTTTGAAAGTCACATTTCCAGCTTTTTTTTTTTTTTGGTTATTAAGAACCAAAATCAATAAATGCATTGAGGAATTTAAGAGCCACAGAAGACATGAAATCTGTGGGCCCTGGGATAAGATTAGTGTGTGTGTCTTATGTGCTTGCAAAGATAAAGATATGGCATAAGCTCATAAGCTCATACCCTCCTATGGAATGGACACATAGTGTTCTCAGGTAGATTTCTGATAGCCAAGTTCTCAGCCTTGCTGAGATTTGAGGATACAAATTACTACCTGATTTCTCTCCTCACCCAAATTGAAAATTAATGAGGAATTATACCCAGAGAGATAAACACTAGAGTAACATAAATGTGTAGCCATTTGTCCTGGTATTTGTCTCCAGAAGTAAACTTACTCTCCCAGTCTCAGATGAAAGCTTTTGCTGGTCTTGAGCCTATCCCCTAAGAGCTTACTACTCATAGAAATGGAGAAGTTGGATTAGCATGGACAATATACTCCAAAGGAATGATATCAAGAGACTGAGTAATACATGATCAGTTCCTTCTCCAGCCAGCCCTTCTTCATTAGGAAGGGATGAGTGAGATGGGGGAGAGAACTACTCATGTTTGAAACTTTGAGGAGTAGAAGATATGTATCCCCCTTCCTATCTGGTGATTTTCTATCAGGTTTAAACTCTTTCCCCCCAGAGAAACTCAGATATATGCAAAAGTAACCTAGATTTGTCATTTGACTGGGAGATGCTATGGTATTTGTTTTCTGAATCAGGAAATGTTGCACACCTTCCCACATGCAGTATGAACTGACAAAATTAATACCTATTCTGACAAAAATGCTAAGTTCCATTGAGAAACACCACTGGAACCTAACTCCGAAGGGTCTGTTAGGCCTCATGAGAGACCATAAACTTCTTGGTTATTTCCTTAACAAAATATTAGGTAGATTTAATCAAATATTTTCCTATATTTGTCATGTTTCAACTCTTTTCTGTAAACTAGACATGTTATTGGAGATATCAAAGAATCTTACAATCTATTTATTTAGAAGTGTCCATATTCTGTATCTATAATTAGGGTCATTTCAGGTACGTAAGATGATTCAGAAATGTGCTTCTGAGATGTGGAAGTTTTAAACATGAGCTAAATAAGGTATAATATAAAATCTAAAGGAATGAAAAGGACAAACTCCTAAATTGAATATGATTATACTGAATATTGTAGAGTCACTTTAAATACCCAGCCCATCAGTGGGAATCAGAATAAGTGTTTTGGAATTCTCTGTGATCAATTCTACTATCTAAATGACTAAAATAAGGTTGTGCTGTGTATCTATTAATAAACTTGTATCAAGCAGGGATAATTAGCTGTTTTGAATGTAGTAATAATTTTTAAAATTCTCTTATTAATTAATATCCTCTAATGGATACAGCTAAAATAGTCAGATAAGCTGAATTAACTGTTCTTTTCTATTACTCTTATTTTGTTATCTTTCCACTGCATTTTTGTCTTTAAACTGATCCCTATTTTATTTTTTTTATTTTTTTTTAAAGAAGATATATATTTTTTATTTTTTTTAAGATTTTATTTATTTGACAGACAGAGATTACAAGTAGGCAAGAGAGGCAGGCAGGGAAAGAGAGGAGGAAGCAGGCTCCCTGCTGAGCAGTAGAGCCCCATGTGGGGCTAGATCCCAAGACCCTGGGATCATGACCTGAGCCAAAAGTAGAGGCTTATAACCCACTGAGCCACCCAGGCACCCCCTGACCCTATTTTAAATGCTTTCTGAGACTGGAGAATTCTTTACTCTCTATACAAACTTTAAAAATATTTCCTACTCTTGTGTTTCACAGATCCATTGATTTTGACTTCAGAAATGTAATTTAAGGTAATTTTAAAGTGACTTGAAATAAAAATGTCTAACATTTAGGATTTGGACAGAGAATAATACATATTTGGGAAGTTAGAAATTGTTTTTAATTTGGTAGATAACAGCAACAGAGGAGTCTGAAATAACTTTAGCAATTTACTCACAAAGGGTAATAGTCAAGAAAAGACCTTTACAGGTTAATTAGAAAGCTCACTAGTCAGTAAATGAAAGCACATATCAAAGGCATCAATGAAAAAGGAAGAAAATAATTAAAAGGTAAAAGGATGAAAGATGTGAAGATAAATATACATATATAGAGTTTAAAAAATCTCTTAAAGTTAGCAATAATATGAATTTATAATAAAAATTTAGTTATCTGGAAAAGAAAATTAAAATTTCTATAATTTTGCATATTTGATCTTCATTTCAATATCTTCATTTTTTTTCTCCAACTCATTTTAATTTCATATAACAAAATATAACAAAATAGTAATAAAATAAAAATTAGTTTTACAACTATATAATATATATGCATGTGTGTGTATCATATCATTAAATTCACCATATTGTAGACAGAAAATGGATAATTTAAGATTCCTTCATTTTAGAGGGAGAGCATGGGGTGGGGGGAAGGGTAGAGGGAGAGGGAGAGAAAGAATTTCAAGCAGGATCCCTGCTGAGTGCGAGCAGACACAAGGTTCAATCTTACAACCCTGAGATCATGACCTGACCCAAAATCAAGACTCTGATACTTAACCGACTTAGTCACCCAGGCACCCCTAGAAAACTGATAATTCTGAAATAATAAACATTTTGATAAATTGTAGACAATTGTAGACAGGAAAACTAGTATTTGAAAGTCTAATGCAATTTCTCCTATTTAAAGATTTCTTGATTTACTCTTAGGATATAAAGTTTCAATTCATCAGAGTCTGATGAATTAATTGGCTAAGATAAATTTTGTTAGACTCAAGAATAATACTATGGATAATGCAAGCCCCATATTTATATATACCCCTATATATATTTTTAAATATCTAAATTAAAGAATTCAAGATAGCATCAAATTACCCATCAAAATAATCTTCTAAGTACAGTATTATCAAATGCATCTAAAAATATGATCAAATACTTGCAATCGATGCCCACTCTCTCTTTGAACTAACCTCCTATTAATTGCCTATAGAACCTGTTCCCTGCAGGGGGATAAGAAGCCACATGACTATTCTGCCACAGTGTTTACATTTGCTATTGCACTTAGCCTTGCATTTGAGGAATATATCAGCCTCATTTTTACCTTTGTAGCTATTCTAAAATCATTACTAGAAATGATAACAGATATTTACATTTCCACAGTCATAACAGTAGTTACTCATACTAAAAAAAGAGAAAAATATTATTCAATGTAAGTTTCTATGACCAGAAAATTAGAAAGAAAATGACACCATTTTTATAAAAATAAACCTGTTTTTGCAATTTAAATTCTGTGATACAGCACAAAGTGTGAAAGACTCAAGGAGCAGTAATGGATTTAATCTATCTAGAGGTGCTGGTTTTGGCTTTCTTAAACGGGACACCTCTAAGAATTCTACCAGTTGAATACCACTGAAGCAGTCACTGACAGCCAAGCTCTGCTGATATATTGGGACAGCTGGTCCATCTGGATGTTCCTAAGCTAGCTTCAGCCTCCTCAGTTTTTTTTTCCCCCTCAATTTTTTGACTAGGTGTCTTTTTACTTATGTGAGTGAGTTAGGGTAATTCTTATACATTCAGACTTTCTATATTTTCACACATGGGGATGTGCATTTTCATCTCATAATTTCAAAAGTATCTATTTATTCCATAACCACAGAAAATTATATTATATTCACTGTATAAGTCCACAGCCCTACCATGGTCTTAAAGCTCCCCAAATCTGCTCTATGTTTCCAACAAAATCAGTATAACTCCAAGTGTCTAGTGACTTACCACTTTGATATAGCTCAGATCCCAAGAGAATAATTGAAAACCCTTCTGGAGATGCCAGTGATTATGCACATGTGAACACTAAAATTTCTATTGAAGAACTCTATGATGTTTGGAGAGCTTATTAGATTTAACATATACACATTCTTTAATTATATCACATGTCTTTAGCCATTGCTTTGTCACAGGGCTTGAAGGGAGTTAGGTTAGATAAGAGAATCCACTGGGACCAGGGCTATTCAGACTATTCTCTGTTTATAACCAGTCCACATTACATAGGTACAGAAAAAGTTACAGCAGTACTTAACATATTGTTCAACAGGTTGCTGAGCAGCTTGGGTGTACTAAAACTTGGTGGTGGGTTTATGAGATGAGGGGAGAATGGTAACAGTGGGTGTAAAAATATACCAAGAAGGATCCTTGTTAATAGAACCTTTCCGAATCTTGACTGCACGGTATTCACACAAATCTACACGTGATAAAATTATGCAGAACTAAATACACACACCCAAATGGCTCACGTAAAACATAATATCTTAGTAAGACTGATGGACTGTACCAATGTTAATTCTTTGATAAGACTTTACAATTTGAGGATGGTTGTACCTGGTTACTCTGTATTATTTCCTCAAGTATATCTGAATCTAAAATTACATTAAAGGGGTAGGGCACCTGGGTGTCTCAGTTGAGTACCGAACTCTTGATTTCCACTCAGGTCACGATTTCAGGATGGTGAGACCGAACCTCGTACTGGGCTCCATGGTGGGTATGGAGTCTGCTTAAGTTTTGCTCTTTCCCTATCCCTCTGCCCCTTCTCCCATAAAAAAAAAAAAATTAAAAAAATAAAATTACATTAAAATTAAATTTTAAAATATAAGGGAAATGGTTTTGTCAATTTTTACAGAGTTCCCAGGGGGAAGGAAAAAATAGAACCCATATTTTATCAATTTAACCTGATACTCTCTCCTTTCACAATGGCAAGGGATCAAGGTAAATGATAGAAAGTTTAAAAAGAAGAAAATTCTTCTCACTACCAGGTATTTGCCTGAACTGATGTTAATTTTATGAATTTCTATAGGTAACAGAAAGGGCATAAATAATATCATAAAAATGTGATAGTTAAGAAAACAAAGGTGTGGTGGAGCTACAGGTAAATGCTGGGCCAGCAAGTATTCTTTCCTATGCATAACTACCTTAGGATGTGGAAGTATAACACTGAACACCACGTGTAGAGTCACTGTACTGCTGATTCACTTGTATTTTCCTTCTTTTCTGGATTCTAAAACTGCAAATATTTTTAAATGTTAAGAATTATCCTTAAAAATTTTTAAATATCTTTAATTTGAAAATGAGAAGATAGAAAATTATTTATGGAATCTGGGTATATTCATCTTCTATTGCTACTGTCATAAATTTACCACAAATTTGGTGGCTTCAATAATACAGATTTATTATCTTATACTTCTGATGTTCAGAAATGGGAGCTAATGGCTAAAATCATGCTGGCCGGGCTGTGTTCTTTCTGCAGGTTCTAGGGAAGATTCCATCCTTGCCTTGGCTAGCTTCTAGAGTTTGTTTGTATTCCTGGCCTCATGGTCCCTTCCAGAAATGGCACCATTCCAACCTTTGCTTCTATCATCATCTCTCCTTCTTTAACTCTAACTCTCCTGACTCTTTCATAAGGATCTTTTTGATTACATCAGGTCCATCTGGATAAGCCAGGGTAGTTTTCCCATCTCAAGATTCTTAATCACATCTGTAAAGTCTCTTTTGCCACTCAAAGTAACATATTCATAGCTTTTTTGAATTAGGATATGGACACCTTTAAGGGGTCATTATTTTGTCTACCACAGGTAAATTGATACTCAATAAAATCTCATATTTAAATATACAAATTAATTTAAATATAAAATTTAATTTATTATAAAATATTTAATATAAAATCAATATAAATTTTTATATTTATTTTCTATATTTTATAAATTAATATAAATTTTATTTCATATGAATTATTTAAATATAAGATTATATAGTCTATAAATTTATATATAAAATATATTTAAGTATATACATATATAAGGCCAGGTCATCGCTGAGTCAATGCTATGAGATCAATAGTGCATGACTTTGAAGCATATCTCCATAATTCTATCAGAACTCAGTATTATGACCCCTCAATGTAGGGGTCTCCATTATAGAGCATATGAATCTGAAATGACAGGCAATTACAAAAAAGTAATTATGATTAAATTGTACCCTTCTGAGGTGGATAAACTGACAAGAACTCTTCAGATATTGGATAACCAGCAGGAATTTTCATAATGTGAAACATTTCATATTAATTCTTATATTTTGAGAAAATAAGGTGTAAGACTGCATAATCTAGCATAAATAAACATATATGGACGAATATCCTTGCATAATAGTTCACACAGGATTATTTCTCATTTTGAATGCGATACTGCATAACATGTTTAATAATTGAATAATAAAATATTTTCAACCTGAATGATGAATGTGGTATTTGCAGTCATTAAATTCAAATTTTTATAAGTGATTCATAATTCTAATGATAATTACTAAATCTTATTCTCTTTCTGCCTCAAATAAAAAGAAATCATGGATCCTCTTCAATGATAAATTGTTCCACCATATTCCTATATATCAAATTTCTAAAACCTACTATGATTGTTAACTCTCCTCTGACCATGTGGCTAAAACTAATGATTTATGGAATATGGGTTTTTCACTTTCCTTCATTCATAATTAATGTGAACCAAAAAAGAAGAAAAAAGTCCCCGATGTGCCAGCTGTAGTGGTTTATAAGGAATTTGTATAACTAGAGGCCTGTTATATATATATAAACTCCATCTACTTGTAATATTTGTAAGGCTTAGGTAGTGTAAGTCATTTGACATTTCACTCTACCTCTTTAATCCCATTATTAAAGTATCTCAAAATATTTGGTTAGTAGGGTTCACACTGTTATGTACTTCTATAATTCTATTTAAGTCAGAAATTTTCCCAGCGGAAACTGGGATTTTACCCCCATGTCCAAAAAATGAGTTTTGATAGTTTGGTCATGTACCTAATAGTTTTGATAGTTTGGTCATGTACCTAATAGTTTTGATAGTTTGGTCATGTACCTAATATTAAAATTAACAGTGGCAAGGTATTTTGTCCTATTTTAGTGTTTTGAGCTGCATAGAGCCAAATTTATTTATAATTTTATGTAAAATGATAGGTATTTGCATAGGAAATTACTGAATGTAAATAAGAGACCATGGATGATGTACAAGCATTTAGGTCTAATGGCAAAGGAGAAACACTAAAATTATTCCTTTTGGCTTGACTTTTTTCCTCCTATTTTTCTTTTATAAGATAGAAATGAAATTTGTTGTGAAATATTTTGTACTGAGGCTCTAATCCTCAGACAACCAAATAAACTTAAAGTTCTCTTATAAAAGCAATGAGATTCAACCTTGGGTGACATAATTGAAATGCACCGTATTTCCTCAGGTCAGTCCATAATGTTTAGGTAATTCATGATTTTGCATTTTCAGAAAAATTGAGAATTAAAAATACAGTTGGTCCCACATAATGGGTGTGGCTCTGTGTTTTAGAATGGTTAAAATGTTTTTAGAATGTTTAAAATAAAGGATCCTACCTACATAAATATTTTAAATGGATGGCTCCACAGACTGCACATACATAAAAAGCACTAGCTTGCCCGAATGAATGACAAAATGGCAGAGAGGGATGCAGACTCACCCTGAGTTAAAACAGTTCACATTCTAGGACATTGAGATTTTTTGCACAAAAGAAGAACATTGCATTTTCTGAAGTACGCACTCTCTGGATAAGGCTATAACAGTACCTAGTGTGCCCATATCTGACTTGTTATCCTTTTTATCATTTACTTTTGAGGACATTTTTAGTCTTTGAGTTAGTATTACCATGATTGATTAAATTGATTAAATTGATTCTCTATGGAGAAAAGATTCCACACTACTTAAAAGGAATGTAAACTGTTCCTCTTCTTCATCATTCTTTCTATAAAGTACAGCCTTCAGCAATGTGGCTACTATCCATATGCATTTTATTAAGGGATATTAACCTTGGGATACTGACAAAACAAAGAAGGTAAAGTATAGTAAATTTAATATAGCTGAGTACAAAGTAAAAAAAATAATAAAAATTACATCATTTGGGAATTTTGGGGAGGAGATGTCCCCATCATTTAATAATTATTTTATATACTTACAACATTGGTAGTTTATGTATCACAGTAATGACATCATTAAAATCTAGTAGAAAAGGGAAGATCTTCTAGTGGTCTAACAGCTAAGGACTGAAATGAATTTCTACTCAATTAAGTGCAGAAATTGGCTTACCTTCCTTTCTTGCCTGCCTGCCTTCTTTCTTTCCTTCCTTCCTTTCTTCCTTCTTCCCTTGTTACTCCTCACCCTCTTCCTCTACAACCCCTTTGCCTAAGTTCTCCTCCTTTTTTATTCTGAGGGGTTCCTGATCCTCTCAGTATTACCAATATTTTTACTTGTAAAGACTCATTCAAGTATTTTTGAGAGACCCTAATTGTAAACACTGCAACTCCTCTGGTAAGTCAGATAGGGGGAGGATGAGGAATTACACAAAAAGTAGTCAAATGAACTGTAATTTTTAAAGCTACTTCAAGTATTTTACTAAAATATACATATGATAACAAGAGTAACTGATAACATGTTTTGTTTTGTTTTTCTGGGAAACTATTGGTACCTTAAAGCTATGATGATATTTACAACTGCTTGTTAAAACTCCACAACAATTGGAAATAAATATTTCTAATTCAGCTATTTGGATAAAATAAAACCTTTATAATATCAGAACAAATTGAAGAATTATATAAGTATATATGTACTATTATCTACTAAGTATATGATTATGAACATCTATTCAATAATAATAGGCAGATAATAACATGCAGAGAGATTGTATTGAAGAGAAAATTATTTCAGATAATCAGGGGTATATGAATAGCTAAATCATATAGCACATGTATTGTTAATGGAAACTGACATTGAAAGGGTGCATTACTAAAACTTTATCTAAAACTTTGACCAGACACCTAATTCTATCTACCATTTTTCAGACTTAAACAATAAAATCTTGTTTTTGTTCTTTTAAGATTTTATTTATTTATTTGACAGAGAGAGATCACAAGTAGGCAGAGAGGAAGGCAGAGAGAGAGGAGGAAGCAGACTCCCTTCAGAGCAGAAAGCCCAATGCAGGGCTCGATCCCAGGACCCTGGGATCATGACCTGAGTTGAAGGCAAAGGCTTTAACCCACTGAGCCACCCAAGCGCCCCATCTTCTGTTAGTTTTGTTCAATAAAAGTTAAGCAAAAAAAAAAAAAAAAAAAAAAAAAAAATTCACATCTCTTAACCTGGAGATCCTCAGATAGAAGACCAAATTTGAAAAAAGCAAAATGAAAGATTTGCTTATAATCCTATTAGGCATTATAATCCTATTAGGGATCAAACCAGTTTTCTCTTTAGAAAACTAAATAGCAGGGGAGGAGTCAAGATGGCGGAGAAGTAGCAGCTGAGACGACATCAGGTAGCAGGAGATGAGCTAGATAGCTTATCAAACCATTGCAAACATCTACAAATCCAACGGGAGATCAAAGAGAAGAGGAACAGCAATTCTAGAAACAGAAAATCGACCACTTTCTAAAAGGTAGGACCGGCGGAGAAGTGAATCCAAAGCAACAGGAAGATAGACCGCAGGGGGAAGGGCCGGCTCCCGGCATGTGGAGGAGCAACAGAGCATTAAATCAGGACTTTTAAAAGTCTGCTCCACTGAGGGACATCGCTCCAGAGGCTAAACTGGGGTGAAGACCACATGGGGTCACGGTGGCCCCAAGTCCCGCAGGGTCACAGAAGGATTGGGGGTGTCTGAGCGTCGCAGAGCTCACAGGTATTAGAGCGGGGAAGCCAGCTACAGAGACAGAGCTGAGGAGTGAGCTTTCAGCTCGGGGCTACCTTGAACCTGTTGCAGGCTGGGTGAGCTCAGAGCCCAGCCAGAGGCCAGGAAGTGATTGGGCACTTTTCTCTGAGGGCGCACTGAGGAGTGGGGCCCCGAGCTCTCGGCTCCTCCAGGCCAGAGATTGGGAGGTCGCCATTTTCATGCCCCTCCTCTGGAACTCTACAGAAAGCGTTCAGGGAACAAAACCTCCCAAAAGCGAAACCGACCAGATTACTTAGCCCGGCCCCTGGTAAGGGCAGTGCAATTCTGCCTCGGGCAATGACACTTGAGAATCACTACAACAGGCCCCTCCCCCAGAAGATCAACAAGAAATCCAGCCAAGACCAAGTTCACTTACCAAGGAGAGCAGGAGAATACCAGAGGAGGAGAAAGCAAAGCATGGAACTCATGGCTTTCTCCCCATGATTCTTTAGTCTTGTAGTTAATTCAATTTTTTCTTTATTTTTCTTTTTTTTTTTCTGCTAATTTTTTTTTAAATTTTACCCTTTTCTTTTTTAAAGTTTTTTAACTAGTTTATCTTAACAATACCTTTCCAAAAAAAATAATCTTTTTGAACCTTCATTATTATAGACATATTTTATCCTTCATAGTGTTTAACTTTATTTTTTGTATACACATAGGGGTTTTTTTCTTCTAAAAAATTTGGGGTACAACTTCCTTCAGTAGATCAAAATATACCCTAAATCTAGCTCCGGGCTTGTTCTAGTCGCCAGCCTGAGCAAATTCTCCCCACTTTCTTTTTCTTTATTCTACCAACAAACTTTATTAATTCCTTTTCTTAGAAATTAAAAAAAAATTCTTTTCATCTTTATAGGCATATTCCATCCCTTCATTGTGTATACCCATGTATACGTTTTTCATTCTTTAAAATTTGGGGAGGTAGTTTCTTCTAAGGGACCAAAATACACCAAAATTAAGTGGGTGACCCTATTCTAGTCACCAGTCTAATATATATATTTTTTTTCTTTTTTATATTTTTTCTTTATTTGTTTTCTTTTTCTTTTTTCTGAACTTCTTTTTATCCCCTTTCTCCCCCCCACAATTTGGGGTCTCTTCTGATTTGGTTAAAGCGCATGTTCCTGGGGTCTTTGCCACCCGTTTAGTATTTTACTTGCTTCTTCATATATTCTTAACTGGAAAAAAGTACAAGGCAGAAAAACGCACCACAAAAAAAAGAACAAGAGGCAGTACCGAAGGCTAGGGACTTAATCAATACAGACATTGGTAATATGTCAGATCTAGAGTTCAGAATGATGATTCTCAAGGTTCTAGCCGGGCTCGAAAAAGGCATGGAAGATATTAGAGAAACCCTCTCTGGAGATATAAAAGCCCTTTCTGGAGAAATAAAAGAACTAAAATCTAACCAAGTTGAAATTTAAAAAGCTATTAATGAGGTACAATCAAATATGGAGGCTCTTACTGCTAGGATAAATGAGGCAGAAGAAAGAATTAGTGATATATTAGACCAAATGACAGAGAATAAAGAAGCTGAGCAAAAGAGGGACAAACAGCTACTGGATCATGAGAGGAGAATTCGAGAGATAAGTGACACCATAAGACGAAACAACATTAGAATAATTGGGATTCCAGAAGAAGAAGAAAGAGAGAGGGGAGCAGAAGGTATATTGGAGAGAATTATTGTTGAGAATTTCCCTAATATGGCAAAGGGAACAAGCATCAAAATCCAGGAGGTGCAGAGAACCCCCCTCAGAATCAACAAGAATAGGTCCATACCCCGTCACCTAATAGTAAATTTTACAAGTCTTAGCGACAAAGAGAAAATCCGTTACCATGCTAATGGACATCAGAAGAAAGCTGGGGTGGCAATCCTTATATCAGATACATTAGATTTTAAGCCAAAGACTATAATAAGAGATGAGGAAGGACACTATATCTTACTCAAAGGGTCTGTCCAACAAGAAGATCTAAAAGTTTTAAATATCTATGCCCCTAACATGGGAGCAGCCAACTATATAAACCAATTAATAACAAAATCAAAGAAACATATCAACAATAATACAATAATAGTAGAGGATTTTAACACTCCCCTTACTGAAATGGACAGATCATCCAAGCAAAAGATCAACAAGGAAATAAATGCCGTAATTGACACACTGGACCAGATGGACATCACAGATATATTCAGAACATTTCATCCCAAAGCAACAGAATACACATTCTTTTCAAGTGCACATGGAACATTCTCCAGAATAGATCACATCCTGGGTCATAAATCAGGTGTCAACCAGTATCAAAATATTGGGATCATTCCCTGCATATTTTCAAACCACAATGCTCTGAAGCTAGAACTCAATCACAAGAGGAAATTTGGAAAGAACCCAAATACATGGAGACTAAACAGCATCCTTCTGAAGAATGAATGGGTCACCCAGGAAATTAAAGAAGAATTGAAAAAATTCATGGAAACAAATGATAATGAAAACACAATGGTTCAAAATCTGTGGGACACAGCAAAGGCAGTCCTGAGAGGAAAATATATAGTGGTACAAGCCTTTCTCAAGAAACAAGAAAGGTCTCAAATAGACAACCTAACCCTACACCTAAAGGAGCTAGAGAAAGAACAAGAAAGAAAGCCTAAACCCAGCAAGAGAAGAGAAATCATAAAGATCAGAGCAGAAATCAATGAAATAGAAACAAAAAAAAAAAAAAAAAAAAAAAAAAAAAAAAAAAA